>JAJIZL010057572.1:26246-42366 GCA_023969395.1 Amblyomma maculatum
CCCCGCCCCTTACCTCCCAGGAATAGTTCGTCACATTCTCTGCTTACTCATTTGGTAACGGACGGGAAGGAGCATGTGCAAGACCACGTTCTGGAAGGCAAGCTTCGCAAACCCAGTGCCACCCTTACCAACGGTGTGTCTGCTTCTCAGTAAAGGAGCTTTATTAGCGTTTTCCTTTGCCCCATTCCTTTGATTTCATTTCATATCTCCTACATTATGATTCAGTGCTGTTGGTGATTTTACCTATGATAGGTTTGCATAGATTATTTTGAATATGGAAGGAGCGGCGTACTTCTGTTTATCTAGAGAAGCTGTATCTCGAAAATGGTAGTTTGTTTTTTCGAATCTCCTAAATAAATCTAACGGCGGAATATTTCTCCATGGAGAACTATAAATGGCGATAATTCTACCGGCCTAACAGCCTAGTTAGGTCTTTTTGATGGACGCCAATAATATCGCTGATTTAACGAGAATAGCTGGACGAGTTGGTGCTTCGATTCGACAGACATAGTTCTAGTGCATATCAAAGGGACGAAGAGAGGACACAGACAGCAGAAACGCTTGTTTTATCTGTGTTCTCCCTTCGTCCCTGTGATATGCAGCAGAACAATTGGTGTTGAATATCGCTTATTTCGCATTTCCACCAGTGAGACAATCATCCATCAATTTTGGATCACACAAAAAGGACATAGCCCTCATAATAAAAAAAAAAAAAACTTGCCAACTGCATTACACAATATAGCTTCCTATTCTGCGGTAGCGGTTCACGTGACACCTTTTGGAATATATTAGCGAAAGGAATTTGAGGCGGACTTGAATATAGGGAAATATATGGAAATTGTTTCGAATGCAGATGCTATAATACAGGCATTCTTGAGGCTGTGAATACCCTTTCGAGCAAGAACTCGAAAAACCTCGTGGTTTTCAGTTTTGAAACCTAGCTTGGGCAAAAAGATGAACTTCACTAGCCGCTACGTTAGACTGCTGCGCCATTTCCCTAGATGCTTATCTTCCGCTTCAGCTTCATCTCTCCTGATTCATATACGCAGCCAGCCTTTTAAGCCGCGGTACGAAGGTAGCCTTCACCTCTTAGGATAAATTTGCATAAATCTATCTGGGCTTCGTTTATCTTAATAGAAGTCTAACACAGCCGTTAAATATTAATCTAAACATACAAAGTCGTGACAAAGAAAAATATAGCAGTTGGAGTGAAGCATTCTGTTTCTGCATGCATAGCAGGGATTATTCATGCTTAGCTACAGCATGAGGTTTGAGGTTTTTTTTTTAGCTAGCCAGGCCTGTTCCTGGTTTGTTTTGATTATAAGAAAATATCGCGCCTCTCCTGCAATTAACAGTTCAAGACAAAATGTGCCACAGAAGAAACAAAATCGTACGTGCCTGTTGGTTACCAATAGTACAGACGCAAAGTCCTCAGTGTGTGCTCTAACAAGGCTTTTTGGAATATAAATATGAATCCTAAAGGCGGCACGAATACAAACAAATGTGTGCTGTCGATAAGAATTTCGCATGTTACATTGTTGTTTTCCTAAACTCAGCAATAATTTCGTTTTTGCGTACGCTTCAAAAGCAGCCCTGATATTGTTTAATCGCATTTCTAAATATTATCAAGTGTTTTACTCCTCAAGCCTATCTTCACTATCGTTAGTCTTTTTACCATTTCGTATTACATTACATGCGCTTTCCAGTGTGCGATCATCAATTTCTTACATAATTCTGCTTCAGACGAATAGGATTACATTTCTTGTGCATATTCTATGAAATAGCGGATCGACAAGCTCCGCCGTTTAATTGTAATTTCTTCTAGTATAGGCTGTGAGATTGCAACTTTCGATTCAACGTAAAAATTGAAAGCTTTGTCGCTGTCAGGTCAAATTGGAAAACGCATGAAAAGGCTTTACTGGAACCGGCTAATAGCTATTTATAAGAAAATAAGGGAATTAAAAGGGAATTAAAAATGCTGGGACGTAACTTTTTGATTTTCATATTATTCAGACTTACGCGCTGTTATTTCGCCTGTCTTGCACTACTCGAAGCAGGCGGCTCTCATGTCGTTATATGCCTCGGTGTCATGCTATGTTGCGGCGCTTCTTCTGGCTAGGATCGGCATTTGGTTATGTTTGATATGCTGAATGTTTGGTCTTCCTTATGAATAATGTTTGGAATGCCTTATAGATGCTTTACTTCTGCTATACACTGTTCCTGACAGTCAGCGCATTGATTCTGCTTGAGTGTTTACTGCTTGCCAAGAGGTCACTTGACAAGTATATGTGTGACGTGCAAGCAGCGTTTGCTATCACTTTGTTTAGAAACATCTCTTGCAGTCTAGTTAGACCTTCCGTATCATCAAGAGCTGGTGTTGGTATAACATCAGATAACTTCCACCTGCTGTCGTCTTTTATTTCGGCACGAACGTAGTCAATCATTATAGTGCCTGCAGAAGCTTCAGTAATCATTTCTTAGTAGGCATTTGAGGTATCGCTTTAGACAGCCAGTTGGAATGCGGGATGTTGTACATCTCAGCAATCCAACCTGTTTGTGCGGCTGCCTTGCGTATGTTTTGCAGTTCTTGTCATTTCTCTTACCTGGTGTCCATATATCTTCATTTTTTCTCCCAGCTTCCTGCATTGCCTTTGTTGTAAGTTATCAGAGCAATAATCTTCCTTCCTGCCTTTGCTTCTGTCGTTTAAAAAAGTCTCGTACGAGTGCTATAGCTTCCATCCTAAGCAGCTCTTCGTTCGTCGTGTGCTTCGGAATATCAATACACTAATTATGCGAATTATGCCTGTGTAGAACGAGAGGAAGGAGGAGAAGAAGGTGGCTGGACAGTATGATACAAAACTCAAAAAGAGTTTAATGGGAGCGCCAGTTCGCAAGCCGGTTCACAAAACGTGAGGCGGCATACTCCTTACTCTAGGTCTGCCAGAGAGTTGTTGGTATCCTGTGCTTCATTATGAGGACAATAGGCAGTGCTGTCAGTTTTTATCGCTGTTCATATCTCGGACATTACAAAATGGAAATAGCTGAAGAGCAGGGCCAATCGTCAAGGCTAGAGCATAAAAGAACGGCGAGAAAGACCTGGGCGATTCTCCCAAAAAATGTATCAAAGTTCACAAGGGCCTCACAATTTCTGAGATGGAGACGGCAGCCCTGAGTCTAAACAGCGGTATCGTCCGAGATGCGCTCCCTCAGAATAAATTGTAGACGACAACAATGTGGTTACCCCTTCGCACCTGCTGGGCCAGAATTGGCTGACCGATCATGGAAGGCAGCGAGGCATTCTAGTGTCATATGCTTCAATTCGGCTACAACAACCATGGTAATTCTCCGACGCCTTCTGGTAACTTGCGCGGGCACAAAACACGTGGTCCGTTAACATTTACTATGCATTTAAACAGTCAAAATATGAATGTTAGCATTGCTGCCATACTGCTTACTTAAATAGGTCTCGGTGATGTACGTGGTCTTAGATGTAGATATATTGGAAAAGAATTCTACAAAAAAGCTTCTTAGAGCACACTAGAATCTGAGCTAGAAAAATGCGAAAGGCCGAGCGTTGCTCCTCCGCACGGTACATCGTGAGGCCTTTGTATAACCTTTGCTAGCATGGCCGGGGCTCGTGACGCATAGCGGAAATTTCTTTTCCTTGGCACTCGTTTGTTTCTGCGCTCCTGCAAGTGTGGGATTCGCGGTATAGCGCCGCTCCTCGCCGCGCGTCCCACCTTGCCATGGAGACGGCAGGAACGCTAGACATGGAAAACGCATTTCGTGAAATCTCGCAGGGCAGGTCGCTCGAATACTTTTCGCCCACACAAGAATTTTACCATGCGCAAAGAAAGTCTTTCGCCTTAATAAACTGTGCTTTGCTAAGATTATTAATGCTCCTCCAAATGAGAACGAGTGAACTAAAAGGAGCCAACAAGGGGAATAAAGACTGGCAGATTCAGATATAAGACTATAGACCAATCGCTACCAATTTCAGCGAGAAAAAGGACGGGAGGAGCATGACACTTCAGTGGAGCTGTGTTGTTTTTTCTTACCACCAGCTGTAGGCAACGGTCGATTTTATTCTACTAACCATCACAGAAAGGCAATCGAGATCCACTGCTAAGAGCAACACGACGGTACCAGGGGAACGTTCAGATTCGTTCCCACGTTTGAGCCGGAACGGATCATCTATCAACAGAGAGTGCAGCAGCAGCAACCGCCACCGCGGAAGGACGCCTCCTAGCATCGTCAAACAGAGCGCTGGCGGAATACGGCCTCCCAAAACCAGTCAAACCGAAACCTAGTGCTAGAGCTGCATGTCCTTTATTCTAAATTTAACGAATTATTAAAGAAAATGAGAATATTTGAGAAAGACAATAAAATATAAAAAAGGAAATAATAATTTATAAAACGGTATGCAACAGAATAGAAATGCGTCTAAAGACTGCTGTCCCTACACCACTCATAACACAAATAAACGCGTCAGAGAAAACGATCACTTCTGCTCCCTACACTGAGCAAGAGGGTCCGAACTCTAGAAAGAAACGAGCAGTAGCTAGTCAGGAGCTCACTCTCGAGGAATCTGTGGAGCAACCCAAGCCTCAGAGTAATCAGCACCTTGAGAAAATAGAGAAAGTAACAAACCACTGCTTTAAAAAGCTAGAAGTAATGCTCGAGTCCATAATAATCACGCAACAAGAGTTAAAAAAAAATCTCCATTATGGACACCTTCCTGCAGAATATTCTCCTAAGCATTCTCCAAAAAAGTTTAGGGGCAAACAACGGAGCTACAGCAGCATCATGGCTCCGCCTAAAGATATAATGGTACGGCAGTGGAACTGCCGATCGTTTCTCAAAAAGATGGCCGAGTTACTTCTTTACGTGCAAAACACAGATAAAACGATAGATCCCAGGTAGCGCAAAGTGGGCTATGAAGAGGGGCCCCTTGTGGGTCCGATGTAGGCAATGCAGGACAGCCCCGGTGGGCTCAATGTGGGTGCTGCAAGAGGGGCCGACGTAGGCCTGAAGGGGGCTGTCGACATACCCCGATGGGCCCCACTAGGGACCGATGCAGGCAGCCCTTGCGGGGCTGCCCACATTTTTCCCGCATTGCAAAAAAGGGCACATCTTGTGAGCTGCCCACGATGGTCCTACTTTGAACAGATTCGGGCAGCCGTTGTGGATGAACGTTTATTTTTTTATTTCGGTTAGCCTCTCAGATAATGACATAGGACCGATGCGGGCCTATAGCGGAAGCCGCACTTGGGCTTGCCCACATTATTCTCATATGGAAGCCCTTGTCCAAGTTTCCCCAATCTATATTTATGCACATAATTAACTAATTATTTTATGCATGTCTGCCGTTTCTAAACGGCCACAATAAAAAATTTTACAATAATTCTTAACATTAATCTAGCCTAAATGACTTCGTGTACATCTTATTCAGGCTATGGAGATGTGTGTTCTTAACAGTAATTTTGTGCTGAGTGTTGCAGGCTATCCACAGCAATCACATTAGCAGCGACAGTTAGCAACAAGTATGTTTTAGAATTTTTAGTGCACTTTGCATGAACGCGAGAACTAAAGCCACGTAATATTTCTAACCGACTAAACATGGCAACAACTGTTATACAAATCATCTGTAATAGTAATATAGGGCAGCATCTAATACAAATAAAGGTTGGAAAGAATCATTACACAATTGCACGCGCGCCTTCTAGCCCCATTGAGGCCGATGTGGGACCTACAGCGGTTTTGTATGGGCAGCCCCGATTGGTCTGGGTGTTGTTTCTGAACCTAAAGCCCACTTGCTGTTGCACGTGTCTTCCAATTCCCCACAAGGGACCGATTTTGGTATCATGCAGGCCTGCCCGCCTTCCAGCCCCATTACGGCCCATGTGGGATATAAAGCAGTTTTGTGCGGGCAGCCCCAATTGGGCTGGGTGTTGTTTTTGAACCTAGAGCCCACCTGCGGTTGCACGTGCCTTCACATTTCCCACAAGGGACCAATTTTGGTACCAGGAGGTCACGCCCACCTTCCAGCCCCATTACTGTCTATGTGGGACCTAAAGCGGTTTAGCTAAGGCTGCCTTATTTGGGCTTCATGAGGGCTTGCCCAAATTGATCTCCTATTCATATTTCACCTGCCCTCAAGTAATTCACAAGGGGCCGATGGGGGCAGCATGTGGGCTATCCATTTTTTCCCCACTACGGCCGATGTAGGTCCCACAAGGATTTTATGGTGGTGGCCTCATTTCGGATCTTTGAGGGCTTTCCCATAAAGAGCCCACATTTAGGTTGGATTGACCTTAAATATCCGACAAAGGACCCTTGAAGTCTGGATGCAGGAATGTGCTCTGCATTAGCCCGAGCAACGCCGTTATGGGACTCATGCAGAAGCCTGGGAACAGGGGCAAGCCCAAATGAGGCTTGCCTACATTTGCCCCATCGGGGACCGATGCCGGTTTTATGATGGTTGCCCCAGCCCCACTTGCCTACATCGGACCAAAGGGGCCCCACATTATGTGCTACCTAAGATATTATCGCACTACAAGAATGCAGTTTCGATCGACCGAAGCTGCCGGGGTATAGGGTCTTCAAGCCGCTCCACCTCCAAAAGGACGCGTATAACTCCACAGTAGTCCACAGACATTTTGTGGTCATAAACTACGAGCTCAGAAACGTGGATCAGGATTGCGTACTACTTGAAATTATCCCTTCGGAAAGAAACAAGGCGTTATTATTCGTGCCTAATCTATACTGTAACCCAAGAGCCCGCTATCCGTCAATGCAGAAAGCCATCGTTCAAGCCCTTAACATAACCAAACACAACCCCTTCATACTGGTGGGAGACTTTAACGCCCCCCCCCCCCCGTATAAGGGGGGCACGCTAGGACCACAGCCAAGGAAAGGTTCTTATTGAAACTCCTCCGGCAACGAGATTTCACACAATATAAGGATCCCCTAATACCTACTAGAATTAAAAATAGCGTCAGCGGAGACATGTGCCTGGAAATTACGGTGGGATAAAGCCTACCGAATGTAGATGGTTCATACTAGAAAAATTTAGTAAGTAATCACTGCATATTTGAATAGGAAATTGAGATTAGAAATTTCAATGGTGTACCTTGAATGCATAAAATCAGAGATTGGGACAAATTAAGAGAGCACAGGAATAACTATAGATTCGGATTCGATAAGTGATATCCAAGAATGGACATCCAATCTTCTAAAGGATGTTGGTACAGTAACAACATAAATAGGAAACAAGCTCGAAGTAACGAACATTCACAGTCGCTTACTCTACACGTGGGAAGCGAGGCACAGTATGGAAAAAAGATGCGCTACGCATGAACACATCAAAGACTTAGAGTCAAAATAGCCATCCTAAACTAGGAAATTCTAAGTCATGCCTCCCAATTGGCTTAGTAATAATGGCATCAAATATCCGACAACTTTAATAGCAACATGGGTACATGAGATGCGTGAAATTTACTGCGACATCTTATCCCGAATCCAGCAAAGGAGTTAAGCAGCAGGAAATCCAATACACCCTTCATGTTAATGACCTCAGGAACCAGGAAATCATTATTACACATAAGACTCGTTATTTCAACATATCTGTGACAAAGAAACCCTACCGGAATATTAAAGCAATTCGAACCTTTGCAGAGACTCCGACATAATGGAGGTGGAAGTCAAAACAGCAATTCATAAAATCTGCAAGTCTTCGGCACCCGGTGAGGACGGGACCACAAATAGTATGCTGGGAAGCCTAGATCAAAACTCAATCTCCAAATTTACCAACTTCGCCTACGAATGTTGTAATAAAGAATCATTACCAGAAACGTGGAAGCAAGCAAAGGTAACGTTTATTCCAAAACCAGGAAAAAAAACTTTCAATGGAAAACCTGACACCGATCTCTCTCACCTCGTGCCTAGGTAAAGTATTCGAACACGTAGCCTAAGACATCAATAATACATGGAAGAGTGGAATCTGTATCCTCACACTATGTTAGGATTCAGACCCCTTTGTCTACACAGGACCGAATTTTAAGTATAAGGGATTAAATCTTTGCACCTGAGATGAATAACAGGCTAAGAGCCATATTAGTTCTCGACTTCACAAAAGCTTTCTATAACGTTAACCACAAATGTATCATTGGTGGCCTATCTGAGCTGCACGTGGGCGTCGGGATGTAATACATCGAGGCCTTCTTAAGAGGTAAGATGGCAGAAACTCAATTAAAATATATTGTAAGCACCGTGAGTGCACTTCATCTTCATCTGAGCGTAATCATCATGGGTCATCGGGTCATGGGAATAAGAAGAAAGTGTTAATGAGCAGTAGCTAGCCGAGCGGCTGCTTCTGCTTATCTAAATTAGAAAAATGAATTTGCTGGCGCATCCTTCTGGCCCACAAGTGGTAGATGTGAATCCTGATCCCAGCCTCCTCAACGCGGCACCCCCTGGAGCTCCGTTCCGGTCGTGTTCTTTGTGGCACTTTGACTGCCATGGCGCAGTCACATCGGCCTGCTCTGACTACCGTTACAGCGCCTGTCGCTTCCGATGTGCATCCGACGGCTGCCCATATCTCATCTGCACAGCTGACGTTCCATGATTACAATATTCATTCTGGGCACACCGCGAGGATCCAGTACTGTCGCCATTTTTTTCAATATCGCTTTAAGAACTTTTGCACTGAAATTAAAACAAATTTCATATCCAGAAAACTCTTTCTATGGCGATGATACTACTTTAAAGACAACCAAGGATCACGCCTGCACAATTGAGGACACGCTGCAGCAAGCAGCAGATGCGGTAGTGGAAGCTTAGAATGCTCATCTCAAAAATCGGAACTTTAACGATTAAACCAGAAAGATATGCAAAAGCATCATCATGAACATTAATATATACATGGGTGGTTTCACCATCCCGAGAAAATAAGAGTTACGCGTAATGGGTATGTACATGGAATCCACTAGCAAAAACACCGGTTTGATCAGAAAACTTCGAACGATATATAAGTAATCAAACATCTCGACTTATTCAGCGGATATCAAACGAAGAAAAAGGAATGAAAGAAAAGGACACACTAAATGTTCTGCAAGCCTTCGTTCTCAGCCGCATTGTATATTGCAAACTCCATTTATTTCGTCAGGTCAAGGAAAGAAAAGCAATCGACTCCATTATTCGGCGGTCCTTCAAAACGGCACTCTGTCTTCCTATTAGTACGGCTACCGAGAAACGCATGCAACTGGGAATGCATAACACACTAGAAGAAATAGCCGAAGCGCATCTGACGGCGCAGTACCAGCGGCTGACCGCAACATCGACGGGTAGACAGGTACTGCAGAAGACCTACATACCCTACTAGAGTGTACACTCCCAGGTAACGTCGGTTCCCCGTTCTATGCACAAAATACTGGAAATCCCTAACTACCTCAAAATATGCACCCGGAGTTTCACCTTTAGTGTCGAGTTGCAAGCGCCCAATCACTAGAGAAACGCTATTTTAATCTACCACAAACGACGCATGTTGACACTGCAGAATGCGGGGATAAGAGCGCCTATGTCCTGGCACTAGTCAATCACACGTATCGCTTACGAAATTCAGGAACGATAAACAAGGAACTAGCGCCAGGGGAGGCAGAAGAAGCCGCTTCTCTGGCGATTATCACGCCGAACTCCAAATTCATTTTATCGACTCGAAAACAGCGGTAAAAGTTTCTTAACAGGATGAATTCATTAATCCACCGCCGAAAGATTGAAGGCTTTTGATCATTCTAAATATGCTTGTTCGATCAAAATTTTATGGGTCCCCGCACCCGCGGGTCATTCTGGGAACGATGCTCATCACCAGTTTGCCCGAAGACTCGTCGTAGGCCAGGACATTTGTTACCCCGAACTAAGATCGGTTCGCGAGAGAGAACCCACGTACAGAGGAATCACGAATTGGTACAAAAATAACAGACTGAAATATCAAGAACCCCCCACCCAACACTCAGGAAACTACAACAAACACTAAGCACAAATTAGCACAATGGTAACCAGGCGAACACAGCCCCTTATGTTCACTTTGCGGTGATAAGAGGGCAGATCTACAGCACATCATGTTTAAGTGTGAAGACATGCAACCGCCGGAGGGTCTGCAGATTACCAAGTCTTAAGAGTGGGAGACCGCATTGCTTAGCGCTGATCCCAGCCGGCAACACACCATCACGGCCTGGGCCAAGAAGATCGTTGAGCGCCATCGAGCTACGGCCAGCTTTAGGACGGCTTGAGAAGCGCCCTCTCACGAATAAAGAACGCACCAATTTCTCCTCAACAAAGTTTTTTTCTCCTCTTCATCCTGCTCCTCCTCCTCCAAGGAAACCGACGAATTCTGCAAATACTGACCTTGCAGCCTATACTGTTCCACCTATATGTGATCCTTTATAATTTCAGCCCAGTCTTTAAAACAGTCAAGCCAAAAGAGCCTTCCATTGCAGAAGACCGTAGAGTTCGTTACATTTTTGTTCGTCTCAATATCAAGCCGACAAACTTACGGCCTTCATTGAATAGAAATTTGGAGGACAAAAAGGGACGCTGTCGCTCAGCTACGCGTTTTATGCAAAGCATGCCAAACAGCCTTTTCGCAACCATCTCTTGTTTACGGTCACCTATACTCCGCTGAGTGGATTATCAGTGGCGGGCCAGCGGCATGTGAAACACGTGCTGATTTCATTCTCAATGTTGGGTTTCCATCCCAAAACAGCTCAGGCTGACTACTGAGTTACACTCTGACCTATCAGTTCTACTTTCTGCATGGGCGCATATAAGCACAGAACTACGGTGAATATGAAACGAGTGGAGCTAGAGCGTGCACAGAATGTAAATTCCAACATTGACTGAGTGTACAGGGAAGTAACTCGACGGTGGAGATCGATTTGCTCAGCCATCTTCTTTCCCAGAGACAGTGAAGGAACAAGGTTTTACTATTCTGTAGAGTTCGGCCTCTCGAATTACCATCGTTATTCGTGGATGCAAAGTTCGAGTCCTTCTATGTGATACTGGATTCACTCATTCGATTGTTGAGTCTGGTGACAACAAGAGAGTTGATTTAATAAAGCCCGTTGAACTTTGCAATTACAATGCTGCGGTGGCAAATCGACCTGGCACAAACACCAGGTGAAAGCATGGGGTAAACTTCAAGACAACATTTATGCAAATCCCCAGCTATGGAGCCTATATTCAGAAGACTACCATTCAGATAAGTGCGAAAATTGCGATATCAAAGCCGATCTGAATAATAAGTTCTGGGACTGCCCACAGTCCCTACTCGAGTGTCACATCATACGCTACTGTAACCACTGCACGGCTCTACTGCTCAGCCACGGCCTGAGGACACATATCAATCTCATCCAGCCCGCTTAAAACGCCGCTGCTGCCCAAGAGATGCTGGCCTTTGTTTAAGCAACGGGCAAACATTCGGGTCGCTTCTCCGTATCTGTTGTAAACTGTGTCACCACCACCACAGAGGGGGTCAAGATTATTTCACAGCCCTCCAGTACTTGACCCTTTCCGCTCTTGTTTTCTTCTCACCTTCCTCCATTCCTTTACAGCATATTTCACATATCCGCGGAGAAGTGTCGCATATACTACAAATTTGTTACCAATCTAAAGCCAATAACAAAATTTACAAATTAATTACAAGCTTGGTTTTTAATGGTTAAGCAACTTAGTACACGGATTTAGGGTTTTAATTAGGCGAACGCTCAGGCTTCGCCTCAAGAGTGGAGACGACATGCCTTTAACACCGCATTTTGATTCCATCACTTTTATATTTAATAATCTCGGGTTTGCAGGAAATGTGCAGTATCTGTAGCATTAATGGGCGGACGCGTGACCATACCTTAAGGGAATGAGTAAAGTGTTAGTGAAAACGGAAAAAGAGAGAGAGGTACCGCAGTGCAGGGCGCGGAGTAATTTCTACCTGGGCATTTTTAACGTGCACTGATACCGCACAGCACATGCATAACACTTCGTTTCGCCTCGGTCTAAAGCTAGCCGCCTACGGTCAGGGTCACCCCTGGAAACTTTGGCACAATAGCAGTGCATTTTAATCACTGGACCACAGCGGCAAACTTTTTTTCTTAGTTAAGTTTGGGGAAAGCAAGGTGCAGTATCTTTCTTCATTCAATTTCATTCGACCCAATCACAAGGCTCTTCGTACACAGCTGAGTCTCATTCGGACCGAGTGAGGCGAAAGCGGAGTTTCTGCCAAATAGTATAGCCTACTCTATAAACTCCCAGGTATAGCTCATCCTTGATTGCTGGCATCGCCAGGTTCATATTACACATGTTCACATCAAGATAAGTCCCCTTGTCGAAACGTTGGCTCTGTTGCGAGCTGAGGCTGATACAATAACAAGCCGAACTTTGGTGAGGAATTAGCATGCTACATTCTCATCCGACCTTCACGGTCTGTTGTCTTGGGCTATCAGAATAAGGATATTGAGGTACTACAGTAGATCAAGGGGAAAGCCACGCGTTTCATTTTTTTTTCTTTCAAAATATCGAACATGGGAATCTCCCTCGATTTTAATAAAGAAACTAAGCTATTATTGTTATTTTTTATTTTTCTAAGTTTTGTACTAGTATAAATAATTTTTTTTTATCAGGCGCCTTTTGGCAGCAATTTGTTTTTCTGTCCAGACGAACCTTCTGCTTGGCCTGCTCGATGAAGAATTCTTCGATGATAAACTTACCGTCAACTGTACGTCAGTTAGTCATATCAACTGCCGTGAAAGCGAAGCGGGAAAAGGCCACTCCTCAATTATGAAATAGACGGAAATATATGAAACCTTAGGAAACAAAAAGCGGTTTCTTTTTTTTCTTCGAAAATTACTTTTTCTTTTCAAATCCTGAAATATAAAGTTGAAAGGCCAAAATAGCCTTCAAAGCAAGGTATATCTTGTGGCTAATTTGCTGAAGTTGGAAACTTATGTTTTCCTTTGGAATAAATCCCAAAACAGGCGATTACACTGTGCTATGTTCCACTGGAGTCCCACGATGAAGGATGTTCGGAAACTTTTACATGAGGCTATTTTGATTTTCGAAAATTGCGTTTCCGGAACGTAATTGCTCAAAGAATCAGTAAACGAAATGACACCGTCAAGATAACTGGCTTTGTATTTAATTAAAGGGCTGTAATAGTATCTTTCTTCAAGACAGGTATTTCGGAAGGAGAGATCACCTACGCCAGGCGGTTGCCGTCTCTTTATTAAAAATCAAATAGACGCTTTTGTGCTGGAGGATGTCGCAGACTTTCAATGCTTGTGTCTAAAACTGCCACGCAGGGGTGCAGTTTTGTGCTGTGTGATATATTTCGGAGTCCTAATTTTCTACCCAGACACCTCAACGAACTGCAAAAACATATGTCCCATTTCCAAAGAGTAGGTAAGTTGTAACTGAGTATATGAATTTACGTAGTGTCCACTAAAACGGCTTCAAAAATGTTCGCTGTATAACCAAAGTGTACATGTCTTGTGGGATATAGTTTTAGCCAGCGATTTGATTCAAGTGGTCGATCAGCCACCACGTGTACATTTTCGGGCAATATTCTTTTAGAATTCGGATTCAAAAACGTGATATCACTGAACATTTTTTGCTTTTAGAACGAGGGCTTTGGGATCATTATGTAGTCGATGTTTCTGTTCTCTGCTTGCAGTTAAGGTATTCCGCCGCATAAAATCTTCAGATACTTACCAATGACGCTTGCAAGTACGACATACTGAACGAATGTCGTGTGACTTAATTCATTGACACAGGTAGCCCCTGTACCGCATCAAAGCACGTACACAGAGGTTGATGTACGACCCCTGCTGTGGACTTGTGCAGTGACGAGGGCCTCAAAGACACGGATCCTCCAGGAAGTAGAAATGTCGGCGAAGAAGGAGGAGGATTTCCCCAAGTGGCTAAAGGACAACACTAAAAGCACGTCTTGTCCAGTTTCTGGAAGAAAACGATTTGCATGCCTTTCTATAGTATGCCTTACGACAAGTTAGCGAAATAAAAAAAATGTAGGCTACTTCCTAGAGTACATTGCACCTAACGCACAACAAAAACACTCCGCATGACTTCCGATATTATACACTAGAAGAGAAAAATGAAACACTTAGTAGACAACAACGACTGCACCCTGCGTTAAAAAAGAACTGCCGAAATATTTTGCTCATTCACTCTGTGATTCCAAAAATTACCATTTCAGAATATCTTTGCGAAATATAAAATAAACTGTACCAACAATTTTTGGAATGACATGAGTGGAGATAAAAACAGTTTCACCTAAACTATTAGTCTACAGCGCTATTATTACTAGCGAAAAAGGGAAATGGCAACATTTCAATTCCTGCTCTAAACCCGCGTTTAAATTTCCAAGAATTTTATCACTGCAGCAGCACAGTTTCACCACCCGAAAATTGCGTTTTTTGCATAGTAGTATCTTCTATGGTGCTGAACTTCAAGATAAAAAAAAAATATATGTATTGATAAGGTAGAATGTGAGACAGTGCGAAAAAAAAATGTATTCATAGTGTTAAGTGCATGCATTATGATTATGTGTGCAACTTATTTATCTTTATTATTAGGATATAGTTTTAAGGTCTTCTATTTCTGACAAAATATATTATTGGTCCTGTTTGTGTGGTTTAATTAGTGTTCAATGTGGATTGGTCATGTTTAGTGTGAATGTGGATAACTTCAAGTAGTTTGCTACTTTTGTTTTAGCATGCATTGCCTTAGTTTTAATTCTAGACTTTAAATACTAGCCTAGCGTGCGACCAAAGGAACAAATTTAGAAGAAACGTTTCGGTACGTTTCAGAACGATGACGATTTATGTTACTTTATTCATCCACGTGTCTTAGATTAATAAGCATAAAATTGCCCCACCATAGTTTAAATTCTGGAACGAAAATTGATGGGCGTAACTTTAAGAGAATGAAGCGCCCTGAGTAGGACAGAGAAATAACTCAAGTTGCTGTAATTTTAGTTGAAAAGGACATGGGCAGGACAAGTAGCGGGAAGAGAAGACAACCGTTGGTCTCTAAGACTAACTATTTGGATTCCAGGAAAGAGTAATCATAGCAGGAGGCGGCAGAAAATCAGGCGGGTTGATGCGGTTAAGAAATTCGCAGGGTTAAAATGGATGCAGCTAGCACAGAACAGAGTTAATTGGAAGAACATGGGAGAGACTTTCGTTCTGTAGTGGATATAGTCTGGTTGACTATGATGATGGGGATGCTTAAAAACTGACGTCTTTTTTATCTATGCAAAATGATATTCGCAAACAATTACACCTTTTAGATTTAGACTCAAATAATGAAACACCGCTTGGAAGACGGTACAAAAGCCCAAAGAAACTCCGCATGTACCAACCAGCGGTACTCGCCCACATATGAAATTTATCTGTTTGCTCATAAAAACTGCCGTCCTATATTCAGGAGTTTTGTCACATGTATTTTCATAAACTGACTTCATTCATGTTACAGGATAGCTTTAACTACTTGCCACGAGGGCTGGACCCTATTTAAAATTTCATTTTCTGACACCCATTCGAAGCATAGGCCAATGCCCTTAAAGTATGTAAATGGTACCTTTATAGCATGGCGCAATTACATCAGATTTCATAGGTGTCCATGAATTGAAGGGCTGTTAAACACCTATAAGGATGAACTCTAACTTATCAAGAAATAAACAAGGGAAGAATACGCTATGCTTGCTATAATTTTCTAAATTTCTTTTCCTAAAAGTACTAATTTCACTGTCTTTGGAGCATTCGAATTCTTGTGTAGTCACCAGACGAGTTACAAAAAGGAACAGACAAGGCCGGTTCTGTGATGCCTATAACGCTTGCGAAAAGATAGGCTCGCGCAACACAAGCTTGCGCATTTTATGGCTCGCAATATGGTAGAAAATGTAAAGCGCATAGGCTCTATCAAAAACTTAAGGAAATATCAAACTGCAGTTTAATAAAAAAACGGAACAAGTCACTGGTGAAGGGCCATTCAGGAGTCGAAAGTTGCGCATAACTTCGGAGCACCGATAAAACTTACTAGGTTGCATTTTTATTTC
>JAJIZL010057573.1:0-12534 GCA_023969395.1 Amblyomma maculatum
TCTACTTAGGACAGGTAGTAACCGCAGATCCGGACCATGAAAAGGAAATAAGAAGAATAAGATTGGGATGGAGCGCATTTGGCAAGCACTCGCAGATTATGACTAGCAGCTTACCGGTATCGCTCAAGAGGAAAGTATACAACAGTTGCATCTTGCCTGTACTCACTTATGGGGCTGAAACGTGGAGGCTAACCGAGAGAGTTCTACTTAAGTTGAGGACAACCCAGAGGGCTATGGAACGAAAAATGGTAGGGGTA
This sequence comes from Amblyomma maculatum, assembly GCA_023969395.1. Classification (NCBI taxonomy): domain Eukaryota; kingdom Metazoa; phylum Arthropoda; class Arachnida; order Ixodida; family Ixodidae; genus Amblyomma; species Amblyomma maculatum. Next base: position 258 of record JAJIZL010057573.1, read on the forward strand.
ACATTAAGAGATAGAAAGAGTGCAGAGTGGGTCAGAGAAATAACTCAAGGTATACCGACATTCTAGTAGAAATTAAGAAGAAATGGACATGGCAGGCCATTTAGTGCGAAGAGAGGATAACCGATGGTCGCTGAGGGTAACAAACTGGATTCCAAGGGAAGGAAAGCGTAGCAGGGGGCGGCAGAAAGTTAGGTGGGCGGATGAGATTAAGAAGTTCGCAGGGGTCAAGTGGATGCAGCTAACACAGAACCGGGTTAAGTGGAGAAATCCCGCCCTGCAGTGGGTATAATCCCGCCCTGCAGTGGGTATAATCAGGTTGATGATGATGACTAAGAAAAACAGAAAAGTCTAACGTTACGAAGTCCACCACAGAATATTCCATCATATTTTTGACTCAGTTCTGTCGTTGTTTTCAACTGCGATATGACTACGAATGATTTAGTGAAATTGAAAACGACTAAGAATAATTCAGAAAAAATGAAGATAGCTACGAATGATTCAGCAAAATAAAAAACAATGAAAGCAAAGTGGAGACCTGATTCTAACGCATTCTCATTGAATAATTACTGTTTAGCGGCCCTGTAATTATTCGAATTTTATATTGTACTGTTTACTTTTCGTGCGGTTAGCTTTCTGATAACCTAATATGTTTTTCAATAATAATTGGTTAAAAATTACCTCTTGTACTTTCTTTACTAGGAACAAGTTTTAGCCAATGGTACGAATTGTGGAACCTTCAGCTCGCTGGCAAACACTGTTAAAGCACGGAACTTGTTATATAGTGAATTTTTGTTCTCGTTTAGATTTTATTAATTGGCTATGTACTGGCTTGTTTGCTATGTGTACTTGTAATTTGGCTTTCATGGCTTTCTTGTATCCCGTGCCTTGAGCCGGTATATGCGTGGGCTCGTTCAATACACGCCAGTCGCAGTGGGATTATGGTCACGTTCAAATAAGTCTGAGCTCCATTTGTAACGGCTACAGAGTCCGTTAAAACAATGATCAAGCTATTGTAGCGTGTGCAACAGCAGCCGCTAGGCTGCTGCTCATCGAGAGTCTCGTGCGCGGACTCGAAGAAGTGGCCCCGTGGCGTTCGAGAAGAAGCTGACGTCTGCTGCTGTCACTCAGTGCTCTCTGGACCTGCTCTTCTGTGCTTACTAGGTCAACCCCCTATTAAAACCAACCTTCTGGTTACGGGCCTGAACGGCTACGTGACACTGGTGGAGGTGAGGAGACTTCTGTGATGGCACAGGCAAGTCAGCATCAGTTGCTGCTTCAGCTGCAGCCTCGTACGCCCCCCAGTTTCCATGGCGCTACCGTGGAAGATGTCGACGACTGGATCGAACAGTTCGAGCGAGTGGCGCAATTCAATCAGTGGAGCCCTGCTCAGAAGCTGCGCAATGTATATTTCGCCTTTGAAGACTGCGCAAAAACGTGGTATGAGAATAGGGAAGCCAGTCTTCAAAGCTGGGATTCCTTTCGCCAGCAGCTGCGGGACACTTTTGCCAGCCATGACCGCCGTGATCGCGCACGTCGCCTCCTAGACGCTCGTGTGCAACTACCTAACGAGAGCGTGGCCATGTTCGCTGAGGACATGACCCGTCTCTGCCGACGGGCTGATCCCGACATGACAGAATCAGCGAAGTTGCGCCACCTGATGCAGGGCGTAAAAGAACCCCTTTTCGCTGGTCTGGTTCGCAGTCCACCCCAAACCGTCGCGGACTTCATCAATGAAGCTACCCTCATTGAGCGAGCCCTGCAGCAACGATACCGGCGCACGGAGTCTGCCTGTCGTCAACCCTGGGTCCACTGAAGATCACTCTCTGCGTGAGCTGATCCGCGAGATAGTTCGCGAGGAGCTCCTCAAGTTCAATCTTGGATCGCCTAACCCGACTGCCGCGGCTGTCACCGAAGCCGTGCGTGAAGAAATCCGTCAGACATTTTCACCGCCTGAGTCACTGTTGCAGCCACGTTCTATGAACTACGCAGCGGCTCTTCGTCGGCCTGCAGTGCCTCCTGCGCAACAGCTTCGTTTCGAAGCACAGCCGCCGCACGCTCTGCAGTCACCGTTCTACCAACCTTCCTACCAGCCGCCAACCCAGCAGAGCCTCGTCATGCAGCCGTCCGCTCCTCAGCCACTATCCTACCAGCCTCCCTACCAGCCGCCATCCCAGCAGAGCCCCGTCATGCAGCAACCGGTTCGGAAGGCAGACGTCTGGCGCACTCCTCGCCAACGGCCGCTGTGCTACCACTGCAGAGAACCAGGCCACTTGTACCGTCGTTGTCCATACCGTGAACTCGGTCTTCGGGGTTTTGCTCGTGATTCCCCGCGTCCCCGGGTCGGCGAACGCCCTCCAGAAATCGAAGAATATCTGGCAACCCGGGCAACCTCTTCGAGCGACAGTACAGTCTTCCCCCGTGCGCTACTCGTCACCCGGCCGCCGTGAGTTTAATCATGTGCCGAGGCGCCGGTCGCCAAGTCCACACCGGGGAAACTGAAGGCGGCGACCTCAGGGGGGCAGGTTGCTGACGAACGGAATCGATGTCTCGAAGACCCTCCCGTGACGACTCAGCCCGATGCTGTGACTACGATGCCTCCGCCGCCCCATGAACCCGAAACTCCCAATCAACATCAAGCCGATCACGTTGTTAGCGCCGACCTTTCCGCTCTCGTCGGCGGACACCCAACAACCGCTTTGGTAGACACCGGAGCAGACTTTTCAATAATAAGCAAGAATTTCGCAGATCGGCTCTCCAAGGTGAAAACTGAATGGCTGGGGCCGCAAATTCGCACTGCTGGCGGTCACCTCATGACGCCGATCGGACGATGCACTGCCCGAGTAACCATCGCCGATTCAGCCTTTGTAGCCGTTTTTGTATCCTGCCGCACTGCTGCAAGGACCTCATACTCGGCATGGACTTTTTACGTGAGCATGGGGCCATTATTAATGTTCCTCGCCGTACTGTAACGTTTTCGACGCCTGCAACAATGACCGCTGACACAGAACGACGCCACGCACCTTTAAGCATCGTTGACGCGGATGTATCCATGCCGCCACGTTCGTCTGCTCTCGTCACAGTCAGGTGCGACGACCAGTCCTGTGCTGCCGGTGTTGCCGAACAGAACACAGAGCTTCTGTTACATCATGGAGTCTGTGTTGCACGCGGTATAGTTCATCTGACTAATGGCCTAGCTCACGTGCTGATTACGAACTTCGGAAACGAACGGCAACGCATCGCTAAAGGCACCACGGTAGCTTACTTTGAAGTTGTCGCAGAAGCTGCCCACGACTGCTTTGTTCTTGAGACCAACACGTCTGCCAGCCAAACGCCCAACTTCGACCCTGATGTGAATCCCGCTCTATCACTGGCAGAGAAGGAAAGACTCGTCGGGCTACTCTTTCAGTTCCAAGACTGCTTCTCATCCGCCTCCGCGGTTAAACAGACGCCCTTGACCAAGCACCGCATAATAACCGACGACCGCACCCGACCAGTCCGACAGAGCCCCTACTGAGTGTCACCGCGGGAACGCGAAGTCATTGCTCAACAGGTCGACGAGATGTTAAATGACGGTGTCATACAGCCATCGAGGAGTCCCTGGGCTTCGCCTGTTGTCCTCGTTAAGAAGAAAGACGGAAGTTTAAGGTTCTGTGTGGACTACCGTAAGCTCAATCAGGTCACAAAAAAGACATCTACCCGCTGCCACGCATTGCTGCGCCACGCGCGCTACTTTTCATCGCTTGATCTTCAGAGCGGTTACCGGCAGATCGAAGTCGATGAACGTGATCGCGAGAAGACAGCGTTTGTCACACCCGATGGACTTTATGAATTCAAAGTCCTACCTTTCGGATTGTGCTCCGCTCCAGCGACATTTCAGCGAATGATGGATGCAGTTCTATCTGGTCTTAAATGGCAGATGTGTCTAGTCTACCTGGACGACGTTGTTGTGTTTTCACCAACGTTCGAAGAACATCTCCAACGTCTCTCCGCTGTGCTACGGGCTATCAGATCTGCCGGCCACACGTTAAAACCACAAAAGTGTCACTTTGGCTATGAAGAGCTCCTGTTCTTGGGCCACGTCGTCAGCCATCGAGGAGTTCGTCCCGACCCCGCTAAAACAACAGCCGTCACCAAATTCCCTACTCCATGTAACAAGAAGACAGTTCGCCGTTTCTTGGGCCTCTTACCGCAGATTTATTGAAAACTTTTCACGCATTGCCGCTCCGTTGACACGTCTCACCCGGGATGATGTCACCTTCACCTGGACGGACGAACAGCAAAAGGCATTCGACGAGTTACGGCACCGCTTGCAGACAACACCTGTGCTTGCCCATTTCGATGCGAATGCCGAGACTCTGGTCCACACAGATGCCAGCAACGTGGGTCTAGGCGCTGTACTCGTCCAGTGGCAAGACGGTGCCGAGCGAGTTATCGCATACGCCAGCCGGACTTTGTCCCGTGCCGAATCGAACTATTCCACCACAGAAAAAGAATGTCTGGCTGTTGTATGGGCGGTGATGAAATTTCGACCCTATCTTTATGGCCGGCACTTTCGGGTTGTGAGTGACCACCACTCTCTGTGCTGGTTAACGAACTTGCGAGACCCCTCCGGACGCCTTGCACGATGGAGCTAGAAGTTCGACATGACCATCGTGTATAAGTCTGGACGTCAGCACAACGACGCTGACTGCTTGTCCCGTTCACCTGTCGAGGCTGCGCGGGAAGACGAAGAACCAGACTTTCCCCTTATCGCAGCCGTCGACGCGCTCACTGTTTCGCAGCAGCAACGTAACGATCCGGCTCTCGCACCACTTATCGATTTTCTGGAAGCGCACACTACAGAAGTTCCCCGTCTCTTCGCCAGAACGCATTCATCGTTCTGCATGCGAAACAATGTCTTATACAAGATCAACTTCGCTGCGACGGGAAGAGATTACCTCCTTGTCGTACCACAGTCTCTTTGCGAAGAAATCTTACAGGCATGTCATGACGAGCCCACCGCGGGTCACCTGGGGTATGCTCAAACTCTGGCCCGAATTAAGAGTTATTACTGGCCAAACCTTGCGGCCGCAGTACGACATTACGTGAGAACATGCCATGATTGCCAGCGAAGGAAAACACCGCCTGTGAAACCGGCCGGTTTACAGCATCCTGTTCAAGTGCCAGGATGCCCATTCGAACAAGTTTCATGGATCTGTTGGGTCCTTTTCCAATTTCTGATTCCGGCAACAGGTGGATAATTGTCGCTACAGATTACCTCATGCGTTACGCTGAAACGAAGGCCCTCCAGCGTGGTACGGCAATCGAGGCAGCGAAATTTTTCATCGAACGCATAGTCCTGAGGCACGGCGCCCCGACAGTTATAATAACGGACCGAGGCACTGCTTTCACTGCCAAGCTACTGGAATCTGTCATGCAGCTAAGCGGCACTACCCATCGCAGGTCAACCGCCTACACTCCACAAATTAATGGCTTGACAGAACGTCTGAACAAAACTCTCGCCGACATGATGTCCATGTACGTGGATGTTGAACATCGCGGTCTTGGGATGACGTCCTCCCGTACGTCACGTTTGCGTACAACACGGCGCAGCAGGAAACAACGCAAATGACGCCGTTCTCCTTGTTGTATGGCCGCGAAGTTTCGACAATGCTCGAAGCCATGTTGCCCCACGACGGCCGTGACCTCGAAGTTGGCGCCGAGGAGTTCACTCAACGCGCAGAAGAAGCACGACAGCTGGCGAGGACGCGCATCCGGAACCAGCTAGGCCGAGACGCCCAGCGTTACGATCACCGCCACCGTGTAGTGACTTTCGCACCGGGCGACAGAGTGTGGCTCTGGACTCCGATTCGACGTGGGGGCTATCCGAAAAAATTTTGAAGCAGTACTTTGGGCCATACAAAGATACAAAGTGCTCCGTCAGCTGAGCGACGTCACGTACGAAGTGCTTCCGGACGGCTTTTCTTCTACTCGTCGCCAGCAGAAATCCGAAGTTGTCCATATCGTGCGCATGAAGCCGTACTTTTCGCGAGAAAATTAGCGCACCGCCTAACGCATGTTTCTTGCTTTATTTTTTTCTCTCTGCTTTCGAATTCATCAAGTTGACATTTATTTTTATTTTTTTTTTTAGAGAGGGGGGTAATGTAGCGTGTGCAACAGCATCCGCTAGGCGGCTGCTCATCGAGAGTCTCGTGCGCGGACTCGAAGAAGTGGCCCCGTCGCGTTCGAGAAGAAGCTGAAGTCTGCTGCTGTCACTCAGTGCTCTCTGGACCTGCTCTTCTGTGCTTGCTAGGTCAACCCCCTATTAAAACCAACCTTCTGGTTACGGGCCTGAACGGCTACGTGACACTATGAAGAAGACGCTCGCACGAGGATCTCAGCACATCCGATCCAGAGCGGCCTACTTCTTGCTAGCTACTTGTTCCACGAATCTCACTTCACCATGGCGACACAAAAGGAGCGTGACACGCTTAGTGAGTTGCATTTTACCCTTATAGCGCGAACGACAGCAATGCTCCGCCCTTCGCCTTAATGTCGAGGTAGTGAACAAGGCCTTCTTATGTTAAGGCAGTGCACTAAGTCGTAGTCGGCCCTGGAGCGTGCGTCATGACACTCATAAATTAGAATACGTTGTGTTTAGAAGGAAACACGAAAAAAGAGCCGAAGGAAATTTCTAAAAACGTATTCAGGCGAAATAACCAACGTATATGTATACTGAAATAGAAAAGAGTCCATGAAAGCCGCACCTGTTAATTCTCGTCTGCACCTATATTTGTGCTATGGTGATATAAGACGGATTAAAAATAGCAATAGTAATCATTTGCTTTACAGTTATTGCTCAGACCCATTTCATGGGCTGTAAATGGCCAGTGAGTCAGGCATGTATTTCAGATGAAGTCAGCGTAACTGTAGTAGGTTTTTTGTTTTCTGGAACGTGCACAAGACCGAATAAACGACCTCATTTTGTAGATTTTTGTTTTGTGTGATTATAGAAGTATGGCATGTAAAAGTGAACACAACACATCAGAAATACAGCAATTAAACTATTTTAGGTGCTATCAGCGTCGTTAACACGTTTCATTTTTTTATCTAACTGTATTTGCGAAACGAACATTTTTAGATAAAATTTCAAGAAAACTTACATTAATGCGCTTTTATTTGAAAGGGAAAACGTTTTAAAAACTTCTAAATGCAAAACATTTCTGCTTATTTAACAGCAGGAACTCCCGCCGGGGTGGCGCAGTGGTTACGGCGCTCGACTACTGTTCCCACGAGTGCGGGATCGAATCGCGGCCTCGGCGGCCGCTTTTCGATAGGGGCGAAAAGCAAGGCGCCCGTGTGCTGTGCGATGTCAGTGCACGTTAAAGAACCCCAGGTGGTCGAAATTTCCGTTGTCCTCCACTTCGGCCTCTCTCATAGCCTGAGTTGCTTTGGGACGTTAAACCCCACAAACCAAACCAAACCGGAAACATGTAAGTTCTAGCTTAGTTCTAGCAGTGTCGTGCCCAACTGTACGACCCATTTAGGTCGTACTGTTAGGCACGGCACTGAACTAAACAGCCGAGTGAGCACACAGTGCGGGCGGTATCAAAACCTGTATTCATGACTTAGAAATCCTAAATAATGAAAAAGATAACATTTAAAACGTCAAACCATTTTCAGATAAGTCGCCGAGTCGTGCAGAACGAGCCCGAATGAGAAAACTGAGCCACTGCCAACGATTTTCTGGGCCGGTCCTCTGGTATTCTGCACCGAAACGTAGAATGATGTGGCATGCATTATCCTCAGAGCCACTGCAATGTATATCGTCAACGAAATCAATCTTGAGTCCACGCCACCAGCCACTGACCACGTTGACGAAGGTGTCCCCGTTCTCATTTTCTATACTCCCCTGTTCTCGCTCGACTTTTAAAATATGCCGCCAAGCGAGAAAAAAAAAAAAAAAACAATGAGAAAATAAACTAGCTTTCTAGAAGGCGCGTAAGCGTTTGAAATTGGTATTATCATCCATCGTTTGCAGCTAACAATGGTGAATGGCAGCAGTACCTATTATTACAGCTATGCAGTTATACGCTTGTAGCTGTGAAAGAAACACAAACACGGACATTTTTGCACAAATAAAGCACTGATTCTTACCTCTACTTCAATAATTGAGTAATTTTTCCGGTACTGAACAGTCCGAAAGCTCGAAGGAAGCAAAATATAATCTACTCATACTTTAGAGTCCTAACAGTTATGTCCAAACTGTCTAAAAATCGGCGACGCAATCGACAGAGCACGCTTCATGAGGGTATACAGGCAGTGTTGCGTGCTCATAAATCCTCAATGCCGCGGCAGCAGAGCGAAAGTGTGGGCGAGATGAAAGTAAAGATATATACTTGCGAGCGTTGTTTCCTTTAACATAGTGATTTGCTTACAACGAACCTGACGGTCAGGTGGGATGAGTTCAATGTATCCGAGTTTCGCAGTGAGATGAGTTAGCCTATTACAGCCAAAAACATAGTGTCACAAAACGTGGCATTTTTTTTTTTTTCCTTTGAAGAATGCTTTGTTCACGTTTGTTCCTCAAAAGCAGAGCCCATAAAACTGCCTTCTCAGTACTCAAGCTCAGTCATGTGCCTCTTGCCAAAAACTTAAGTGTTTGACGACCCACTTTAGGGGCGCAATGAGCGTTTTAAGCATTCACGGCCTCTGGTGGAGGGTATAAAACTTCTGTAATCCCGGCATAGTTGTGAGGAACAGGCAACGAAGCTGGCGTAATGCATGTGCACGGAGAACGTTGAGTGCGAGTCACCTTTCTGTTACCGGCTCCAGCCTTCCAATTATGGTACATATACGCGCACAGCTACTAAGATCTTGCTTCAGCATTTGCACGGAAGTACGTAGAGTCGCTAAGACCTAACCAAGTGGCAACTAGCAAATCACCGGAAACCCATCAGCTAATGTCCGAGTTCAGCCTTCACAAACTGGTGCGCGCTGCCTGCTGTACACCAGTGTAACGCAGACACTCTGCTGTCTACATATGGAGGCAGTGCAGCTGATCGTGCAGGCGACGCAATTCCCACTTAATTGGGTGGGCCGTCAATGCGCACCTCGTGACTGGTATTCAAACTTTGGAGCACTGTCATTAGCTTATCACCGGCAATGTGCACTAAATTATAGTTTTGAGCGATGCCCCTGTTTCGCGCTTACTGGATTTGTCATTCTACCTTATTCTCTTTCCAGCTGGCATACAAGCATGTACCAACTGCCTGTACTTCTGTAACCTGCAGAGACACGCTTTGTCAGTGATTATTAACTACCTAGAGTGACGTCATCGTTTAATAACCGAGTGATTGGTGCGACCACGATTGTTCGTTTAATCTGAAAAGCAATGCCATATCCCTAATACATATTTTAACGGTAAAGTTTCACCTTTGTTCGTAATAAACGAGCGGTCGTTACAACTGCGGACATTATAAGTGGCCTCGACTGTAATGGCGAAAGTTGAAAATTAATATGCGCCACACTTTTCTAAATATACCGAGGAGCGTTCAACTGGCACGGCATCCTATGCATTACGTTGCCTATATACCAGAATACGCTATACTCTCGCACAGAGACTGAATCGCGCGTACTCTCGCACGGCGCGAATCTGGCAGTGCTTTATCCAGTCGGGTATATGAGCACTGCTATCGCGGCGTACGCGGGCACACGTAGCGCTCTGTAGCATGGTATACTAACGCCGAGAATCCGGCGTTGGCGTCATGAGCAAAACATCACGAGCATGGCAGCTGGCGTGGCCGAGTACTGATTCTTCAATGGCTTGTGTGGCATAGTGATACTACACGATATTAGAATGTTAAAATGGGCTGCTATCTTGGTTTTGCTCATTTGAGGTGAGAAGGTGGAATCAACCTTCCAGTGCTCATGGATGATGAGTAAGCACGCCACTCCTAGGCTACGCAGGCACGTTCATACGGCTTGGTTAAAGCGGGGATTAGTATGTGGGCTGGTACGCTATCGCGTCGTACCCTTAAAGCCGGAGCTCAAGTGTCACTCAATTCTTTTTTTTTTTTTAATTGGACGTTTATTTTTGCCGAATAAGAAGTGCTATACTAAAGCCTCGTCGAAAACACCTTGATTGGACTATTTTCATGGTGTTCGACAACTTTGCAGTACACATTTGATCATTTAGAGCTAAATTTAAAAACATAAAATCAAATAAAATAAAAAGACCATTTCATTTCTAACATCCACTAATTATTTAAATAGGCGGATAAAAACATATTAGCGGGCACATTACATGACTTCTAACAACACTTACTTGATTTCAGTTTCGAAGGGCGCTTAGCATTTTAAAGCTCGGTCCATCTTAGCTGGGACACTGTAATATAACTATATAGAGCTGTGCCGTAGATAACAGAATGGTGGATAAAGGATGCTGGTTGAGGTGCACATGTCGGCGCTGCTATCTGAAAACCTTTATACTTTCACGTATTCACCGTAATATGCAGCTAAGCAGAGCGCATGCATTTGTGAAAAGCGGACAGCATCCACACATGCTTGTGTGCGGCTAATAGAGTATGCACGACGTTCCACGCACTCTTTCTCGTGCGTGTCTTCAATGCACCCTGTCCAACCGGTCTCTTGCGTTGTGGCTATCGCCACTACTTCCAGCGCTTCGCCCACTGCCGTGGCTCAGTGGAACTTACGGCGGTCCCGGGATCGTATCCCGTTTTCTGCGGCCGTATACTTTTACCACGACAAAATGCAAAAATGACCGTGTTCTGTGCGAAGTCAGCGCTTTCTAAACGGCACCGGATGGTTGCAATTATGCAAGAGGTCGTCAATGTGGCGACGAGTGTTTCGTTCTTCCCCTTGGCTCGTATACCGTCACCGCGCTACTCATCGTGCTATAACTTCCCTCCCTTTGTTTCGAATTCTTTGTCATTTCTGATGTTATCATCGACGTTGCGCAGGCTTTCAACGACATCTTCAACACTGCCTATCCGGTGCTTAACGCAATCGCCGCGGACGTTGGAGACAGCGGTAAGAGTACCGTCTTTATGCACCTGGTGATCAGTGACGTGCAGGGAATCATGGAGCCGTGCTGACATATTGTTCGACGGTTTTGAACATAGCGCGCCTTGGTCGAACAATGTTTTCTCCTCAACGAAGTTAACTGCAACAAAACGGCATACGTGTAATACTTTTTATGCGGAAGTTTTATTATACGAACTTACACCCTCATCCCAATTTTAGTGCTGTCTTGCGGAAGATATATCAGCTGTAGCCTAAATTGAGTCATTGGAAAAGTAGTGCATTAGTTATCGTTCCCTCGGTTTTCATGCTGTGCAGTCGAAATGAAATAACTCACAGGGCAGGCACCGCTATGTAACCCAAGGTTCAGCGAAATCTGTCTTTGGTGAGCGGTGTACATATTATTGTTTATCCATTATATTTTCCACTGTTCTCCCGTAGAGTGCGCGCACGTAACTATGCCTCCACCGATGACATCACTGCATTCGAAATGTTCAGATTGAAGTGGTGCTACGCCAGCGCCGCACTACCGGGAAGCTTGTCATTGCCAACTGCACTGTAAAAGAACCAACCATGTCGCGCCACGATGATCGACCAAGGAATACGGAAAGCTGCAGCAAAGAATCCACCTGAATAAAATTGCGCGTTCAGGTTGCAGAACAGCCATTTGATCGTCGGATGCCTCCAGGCAGCAGATGCACCCAAAACAGAACGAGCGCGTGGACAGAGCGCGATGCATTCGCTCGATAGGTGCCTAGAGAAGTAAATAAATAAATGAAAGAGGCAATCCCGTGGCCACAATTACAGCTGTAACGTGAATGGAAATTCAGCGACAGATGGTGCACAACTGCAATCTGTTGAGGTCGGAATCTGTTGCTGAGTGGCAAGCCGACGTTAAATCCTTTGTGGCCGATGCGCAAGCGCAAATGATTACACACACATAGCGCCTGTAATCGAGGAAACACTCGTGCCAGTGCTTTCTTTTCTCCCTCAGTTTTCGCTTGTATCTGACGCCTCGCTCAAGTGTGGCGGGCACTCGCGGGATCCTGGATCTGAAGTTTCCCTGTTTTTGTTTCCGCGGCACATATACCGCATGGTGTAGACTCTGCATCGTCATTGGTGCGGGTTCATTCTGCTGCACGAAGTGGGGAAGGGTTTTGCTTTTCATCTCGTATAAAGCTTCGGTCACAACGGCACCTCTTACTGCCTGCTTTCTCATAGCATCTAAGATATTTTTGATGTGATTAGGTCAACG
>JAJIZL010057578.1:0-48488 GCA_023969395.1 Amblyomma maculatum
GGTGCCCACCATCGGCACGTTGTTTTTTCTTCTACTTTGTGTCCAGCCTCCTTCAATATCTCTCATCATGGTTTGGAGAGTTCCTGGCCACATACTGTTGAGACAACCCTCTACGCCGATGACATCTGCATACTGCGCACTGGGTGAATCAGGTGTCTTGTGCACGTTTGACTACGGAATTAAAAATAGTGCACTACGTTATTCTTAAACAAGAAAGGTTGTCTTATATATTCAGAAAAGGGCAGATAATTTTTTTTACACTAATGCGGCCGCTTTTCCGTCAACTCCGCATGCCTGATGAACGGAAGAGGAGAACTATTCACGACATGATAGAAAGTGTTGGTGGATCCAAGGTTAGCGCAGGTGGAGTCAATGCAAGACCAGCCTATTAGTGGAAGTCCTGCGAACGCGACTTTCGTGACAATTTCAGAACATTGCACGATAAGGGCCACTGTCATTGAGCTGGCCCGTATCTAGACAGTTACTTTCAAGGGAGTGATTCCTGCGTGTATATTGTGAGGCTGCTGGAATTGTGTTGAAAGCACGAGAGCAACTACCATACAACTTTATTTCTCGAAAAAAACAATTGTTTGCATCACAGCCACAAGTGCAATCAGAAAGTACAGTCGGCCAGATACTTCAAGTTAGGAGGACCTGCATGCTTGAAGCAGGAGAGAGTGGATATTTTATGTTTCATATGGAAGAGAATATGTGAAATCTTTCCTGCGTTTGTCGGCCAATGTTCCCGTGAGATATATGCCGGGTGGCGATCTTTTTGTGTGTAGTTGGGATACGAACTTCCCTCAAGTGCTAAATGCTAGTACAATGAACTATTTAAAATGAATGTATTCCATACCTTTTAAACGTATATGCCGCGCGCGGTAATTTTAAATGAAGCTTCTTGCCATATCACCCGACCAAGCATTCCGGCGGTTTAACTGTGCCATTGTCTACTAGGAAGACTCTATTATAACATTTTTTATCATTTGGTTTCTTTTCATTTATTGCAGTTAAGCAGTACATAGTTAAGTCGTCTGCGAAGACTTACTTGGCGAGCCTGGGATCCCTGGCAGTGGAAGCGCGTTCCCGGGCGTGTATTGCCAAACCATATCCCGTAGGCGCACTGTAGCTGACGACGCTCTCGGCGAGTTAAACGGTGATTGTTGCTGAAAGGTCTCTCGGAACGCAACCTAAAGGTAACATAACTTACTGTAAACGGCGACTGTTGCTGAAAGCTATCTCTGAACGCAACCTAAAGGTAACATACACTCACTGACGCCGGAAATGATAATGGGGAATGTAATTGCTTAGTGCAACTGTTGTCATGCCGATTGTTGCTGAAAATCTCTCTGAACGCAACCTAAAGGTAACAAAACTCACTGAAGGCAGGATATAATTGTGGTAAAGGCAATTGCAAAAAAAAAGTTATTTAGAAAAAAATTACAACAAATGAGTCGAACAGATGTTTCAGTGGCATCAGTGCAAACATGGGTGATGTTGATGCATTGCGACACCAAAACAACGAGAATGGTGGCCTTGAAATGCGCTCTTATTCGCTTTAGACAATATATACACTATATGTCTCCAGGCGGCGCTTCTCTGAGGTGTCGCGCCAGAGTCGTCTGCTCGAGTGCTCCTACGGGATATGATTTGCTAATACGCTTCCCGGGCTGGGTCCGGTTTATGTCATCGTGGGACCAGGCACAGCCCGGGATTGGCGCAACGGGCCGGAGCTTGGCTCGGGCTTCGAACAGTGGGCCCAGGCCGGGCGCGAGTAGGAAAATAAGCATGTGCTGTGCTCTAAAGCAAAAGCTCTATCTAACATTTCTAAAAGCTCTATCTAAAAAATAATGTCAGCGATTAGAGTATCGAGCCTATGGCTGTAGCAACGCATAGAGCAACACCACTGCCCCTATCGCCGCAGACACTTTCTTTTGTTAGTGAATTCGATTTCTTTTTATTACGGAGAACTGGTGTCTGCGACTGAGCAGAATCACACCTTTCTATGTTAAAAAAGAGTCACAGACTCTTGGTAACAAAGTCTAGCGGTTCTTTAAGCTACGACAAACTGCCTAAGGCTATATACGTTATTATTCAGATTACATGTATTTTCGAGAATGAGTTTTACTGCTCAGTCTGCCACTCCAAGGGTAAATCGCACCGCAATATTACCCTCGAATCGAGAGGCGCTATATTAGAGGGTTTCCAAATTTCGACGCATTCGCACAACAATTCCTGAGGTCATTCTCTTGGGCGTTTGATCTTTAGCCGTCACAGATCGTTTTATATGCCTACGAAAATTTCATCTAGCTCGGTTCAATGCACGTTTCACATTGAACGATGAAATTCCGCACTGGTGGATTCCCGGAATTGTTTCCATCTAGGGTGACCACTTAAATATGTGGGGATGTATGAACTGATTCGCCAGCGATTTGCTACTAAGTCCCGCCATGGATGACGTGCCTACCGGTCAGAGAGCATGAGGACTTCGAGATGCGGGATGCTGTTAAGGCAGTGTACGCTCGGATAAATTGTTTTAGGCTGAATGAGTCCTCGCAATCTTTTATTTTTGTTCTACTACTATAATTATACCTATCTATACTCACGCCATACGTTTTATCATTGCATTCAGTTCAGTTCAGTTCAGTCGTTCAGTCGTGTCCGACTCTTCGTGACCCTATGGACCATGTCACGCCACGCTTTCCGGTCTCTCACTATCATCCTAACATCACATAACTTCATCTGCAGTGCCTCGAGGATGCCATCTAACCATCGCATTCGCTGCCTACCCCTTCTTCGGCGACCCTCAACCTTTCCCAACATCAAATATTTCTCCAGCGACTCCTCTCTTCTCATCAGATGACCAAAGTAGCTGAGGTTTAACTTTAGAATTTGACCCTCCAATGAGCAGTCAGGGTTTATGGTTGACAAAATCTACTGGTTTGATCTCCTGGCAGTCCAAGGAACTCTCAAGAGTCTTCGCCAGCACCACAATTCAAACGCGTCAATTCTTCGGCGGTCAGCCTTTTTCACAGTCCAAGTGTCGCATTCATACATCACAACTGGAAAGACCATAACACGAGTTATACGGATCTTGGCTGGCAGACTAATGTCTCTGCTCTTTACTAGGCGGTCAAGGCTAACCATTGCTCTCTTTCCCTGAAGCAGGTGTCTCCTAATTTTATGGCTGCAGTCTCCTTCCGGGGTAATCTCGGAGCCCAAGAAGAGAAAGTCTGTCACAAGTTCCATTTCTTGTCTCGTGATGCTCCAGGACTTGATAGGGCAAGACGCCATGATCTTTGTCTTTTTAATGTTCAGTTTAAGCCCAAACTTCTCACTCTCTTCTTGTACGCGCAGCAGAACTCTCTTGATTCCACTTCACTCTCTGCGATTAAAGTGGTATCATCCGCATATCTAAGGTTGTTAATACGTTTCCTAGCAATCTTCACTCCAGCTGAAAAGTCGTCCCGACCGGCCTTTCCCATGATGCTCTCTGCATATAGGTTAAATAGGCAGGGCGATAGTATGCAGCTTTGCCTCACTCCTTTCTCAATCGGAAATCAATCAGTAAGACCATGCCCAGTTCTGACTTTGGCCTCTTGCTCTTCATACAGGTTCCTGAGGAGACAGATGAGGTGAATTGAAACTCCCATCTCTTGGAGAGCTTGCCACAATCTGCTGTGATCTACGCCGTCAAACGCGTTCGCATAATCAATAAAGCAGAAGTAGATGGGTTTTTGGAACTCTCTTGCTTTTTCCATGATCCAGCGAAGGTTGGCAATTTGGTCTCTAGTTCCTCTGGCCTTGCAAAACCCAGCATGCACGTCCAGAAGCTCCCGATCCACATACTGCTGCAGCCTACCTTGGAGGACTTTCAACATCACCTTGCTAGCATGCGAAATAAGCGCGATCGTGCGGTAGTTGGACCAATCTTTGGCACTGCCTTTCTTTGGAAAGGGAATGGAAACTGACCTCCTCCAATCCTGTGGCCACTGCAGGGTTGTCCAAATCATCTGACATAATGCATGCAGAATGTTACCCGCGTCATAGTTGAGGTTTTGAAGCAACTCAGCTGGAATGCCATCAATTCCGCTAGCCTTGTTCTTAGCAAGGCTGGCTAAGGCCCATTCAACTTCACTCTTCAGGAGGCCCGGCTCGAGATCAGTATCCACAACCGTTTTATGTTGGGTTTGCACATTCGGGTCCTTCTTGTACAGTTCTGTGTATTCCTGCAACCTCTTCTTTATCTCTGAGGCTTCAGTGAGGTCCTTGCCTCGTTTGTCCTTTATCACGCCCAGCTTAGCACAGAAGCTTCCTTTCATATCTTTGATTGTCTTATACAGAGCTCTTGTGTTCATAATTTGGCTATTGTCTTCAACTGCTTGGCACTGTATGTTCAGGAAGGCATTCTTATTTCTCCTTGGTATTTTCTGAAAATCCGCATTGAGAACCTTGTATCTTTCTCTTTCCCCATAACGTTTGCCATCCTCCTTTCCTCAGCTATTTGCAAAGCCTCTTCAGATAACCGGTTTTCTTTCTTGCATTTTGTTTCCTTTGGAACTACCTTAGTAGCAACTTCTTGTATTATATCACGAACGTGAGTCCACATCTCTTGAAATCGATTCCTCACTTCCACTGCATATTCTAATGGGATTTGATCCAGATCATACCTGAAAGACCTTCTCTGCGTTTTCCTCAATCGAAGCTTAATTTTGGCAACAAGAAGCTGATGATCGGTGCCACAATCGGCCCCAGGCCTTATTTTTACTGCTTGTATAGCGCTTCTCCATCTCTGCCGGCAAATAATATAATCGATCTGATTCCTGTACAGACCGTCCGGTGAAGTCCATGTGTACAGGCGCCTCTTGTGCTGTTGAAATTGAGTATTCGCTATGGTCAGGTTGTTTTCTTGACAAAACTCTACTAGCATCTACCCAGCTTCATTTGGTTCCCCAAGACCGAACTTGCCTGTAATTCCGGATATTTCTTCACACCCGACCTTAGCATTCAAGTCTCCTATGAAAAAAACATCTGATGATGGGGTGCGGTCTAAAAGGCATTGTAGGTCCGCATAAAATCTCTCAACGTCACCTTCTTTAGCAGTAGTGGTCAGTGCATAGACTTGGATAACTGTTATGTTGAAAGGGTGACCTTGGAACCGAAGTGAAATCATTCGGTCGTTTTTGGGGTTGTACCCTAGCATTGCTTTGCCCATTCTTATGTTTACTATGAGAGCAACCCCATTCCTTCTCTTGAATTCGTGCCCACAATAAAAGACATAATGGTCGCCGGAGTTAAATTCTCCCATTCCGGTCCACTTGAGCTCGCTGATGCCCAAGATATCAATGTTCAATCTGTCAATTTCTCGCTTGACGACATCTAGTTTAAGTTGCGTCATAGATCTCACATTCCATGTTGCTATGTGATATATCTCCTTGCAACAACGGACTTTCCGGTCGCTTCCCGACACATCCACAAGTGAGCGTCCTTTTGGCTTTAGCCCAGCCGCTTCATATTCGTCCTGGAGCTACTAGGAATCGCCCTTTGTTCATCCCCAGTAACATGTGGGACGCCTTCCAAACTGGGGGGCTCATCTTCCGGCGCCATATCATTAATGGTATTGTGACTGGACATAGGGTTTTCTTGGCAGGAAATTCTGGAGTGGGTTGCCATTACCTTCTCCAGTGAATCACATTTTGTCAGAACTCTTTGCTGTGACCTGTCTATCTTGGGTGGCCCTACACAGCAGAGCTCACGACTTCATCGAGTTTCGCAAGCCCCTCCGCCACGACAAGGCAGTGATCCATGAAGGGGATCATTGTATTTACGCTATGCTAATTCTTTAAAACCCCGCAGCACGTTAGAACTTCAATGAGCCTCTTTTCATAACTCTTTCGCTCCCTTTCCCTAGCGTACTCATAGAACCCAGCATAATTATTCCTACATAGAATTGCTTGTACATCTCGCGAAATATGAAAGGTTTCTGATTTAGGCACAGCCTCCTACGGTGTTACCTGAATGACTTGGTCTTCCTTTGTGAAAACAGCAGAGAACGCCCAGGGACTACAAGTTGGCTCAGTAATGATTTCCGTAAAAATCTTGTCAACCTCCTCCTGCATGGCGTCCCGCTTTTGAAGCATGACAAGGTAAGGCCTTCTGTGAATTGCACGGTTATCACCTTATTGATACTATGCGTCACACCGATTATTTGGCCCATTGCTGGGTCTTAGAATTCAAATATATCGCTGTACTACAAGAAACGGTCGGAGAGAGAGGGCGAGAGAAATATTTTATTGAAAGCAAGATATGTCTGCCTAGTGCTGGCCTTAGCATGCTATTCCTGATGAGGGAGAAAATGAAGGGAAGGGGAAGGAAAAATGAATGAAAGAAATCGGGAACTCACTTTCCTACACACATAATCACCCGCAGATGAGTCTAAAAGGGTCTCTTCAACCCAGTGTCCTTGTGGAAACTGATTTAGGGTTTTGTAGCTCGTGAAGCCGAAAACCAATCGCTCCAAAAACCGAGGACGTATTCAAGGTGCAGGGTGCGTCTTTAACAAATTCTAAATTATTACGTAATGTTCTATGGTCGCCGCTTCTTCGGCAGGAGGTAACCAAATGTTCAAAATATTCACATGCATCACAAGTAAAGCACTAACGACTGCTGGCTATAGAGGTTTTATATAGGAAGCAATGTATGTAGAACACATACTAACGGATTTGTGCAGACAGTTGCAATGGCGTCTCCTAAAACTCTGCGGAATTCGAGAGACATAAGGGAGATCTATTCGATTTAGAAGTCAGCATTGATGGTCCGCATCATACCACAGAGCGCGCTACAGTCGCCATGATTCAGTAGCTACAAGTCTTGGTGCATCTCCACGCGAGAATGCAATTGTAATTGTTAAATATGATTCTCGATTTTTTATATTTTGAAGCTGCGTCGGTGTAGTCATTGCCCACGATGCCGAATTGAGCAGGTAACCACTGTCGCACAATGCGATAACACAGATCGCAATCCTGAGTGTGCAGCTTATTATAATCAGTGACGTGTTGTTCCTGTATTCATGATGACTTTAGCAATTGCAGTCCAGCGCGACAGTCACTAAAGATGTGCGGTGCTGCAGTGGTTCCCAGTTGGAAAAAACAACAGAAAAATTTTTGATTTTACGACAGGATTTCTGGGCGGGTTTTGACGGGAAACCTGTTGGGACAACAGAACATTCTGTAGTAACATCAAAAACTTCTGGTACAACAGAAAAAGTGCTACAGAACTACAGACAACAGAAATATACTACAGAATAACTACAGAAAAAAAACATCTGATGGTTACGAATGAACTGCAAGATATTTTGCCGTATTTTTGACACAGTTCTGTAGTTTTTTCGACTGGGTTGGTTTGCAGAATATACGCAGTAGCTTCTCGCAGAGTTGTCAACTCAATAGCAACTGCCGAAATTCGGTAAATATGTATGGTCGAGATTGTGGAATGTTTTGATCGTATTAAGAGAGCGGATTGATGGGGAGACAGAGGTAACATAGCCATCTGAATGGATGTGGCAGTGTTAACTGCAGTATATAGATATGTGTTTAATGGCGAGGTATTTATGTGCAGGTCCTGGGATGGGGGCTTTACTTTAGATACTAGGCACAGTTTTTCGCATTTGCCACGCAGCATACCTCCATTATGCGAAAGATGACGGGACGGTGCGCTGGTATTGGAAGGGAGTAGGTGGGAAAGGGCTGATCGTACTTTGCTCTATAAATGTATGACAAGGTTTATGCGCGAAACCGTAGCTGATCACGAAGCAGCTCCTGTGGTATCAACACAGTTATATATAGACATCAGCTCTATGCCAGAATACTCATTGTGGAGGTGTATTTTCGAAGAGCGAGCCAGATTCCAAAGCTTTGGCAGCATGGCTTTAGGCCATTTTAAGCTTCCTTAAGAGGTGCCATACAGAACTGGGAGACGATAGTGCTGAAGGCGTTCAAAACCTTCTCCATTACGTCGTAATAAAGTTTTTTTAAGGAGCCCCTTATCGTCGTTGAGGACATGCGAAATATAGACACACATGAGGAGAGTGATCTTATGCTTATGAATCTATAGTGACCATGTAAGAGATTTGTTAAATGTCACATCCAGAAATTTTTGGTGTGCTGTCTTAGGCTATAGCATGCTAGCAACAGTCAGCGAATAATGAAAAAAATCGCGGTGTGAAAATAAATTGGTGCGCACTTATCTGGAAATATAGAAATCCTTGCTTGTTTAAGAATAATGCAGTGCACTATTTTGATTTCTGTACTCGAGCGTGCGCAAGATGCCTGTTTCATCTAGAGCGCAATATGTAGTTGGCATCGGCGTAGAGGACGATTCCAGCCGTAGGTGGCAAGGAACTGTCCAAACCAAGAAGAGAGATATTGGAGGAGGTTGGACTAAAACTCGATCCCTGCGGAAGGCCATGAGACATGTTGGAGGCATCAGTTCAGTTCAGTCGTTCAGTCGTGTTCGACTCTTCGTGGCCCTATAGACCATGTCACGCCACGCCTTCCGGTCTCTCACTACCCTCTTAACATCACATAACTTCATCTGCAGCGCCTCGAGGATGCCATATAACCATCGCGTTCGCTGCCTACCCCTTCTCCGGTGACCCTCAACCTTTCCTAACATCAAACTTTCTCCAGCGACTCTTCTCTTCTCATCAGATGACGAAAGTATCGGAGCTTTAACTTTAGAATCTGACGCTGCAATGAGCAGTTAGGGTTTATGGTCGGCAATATCGACTGATTTGATCTTCTGGAAGTCTAAGGAACTCTCAAGAGTCTCCGCCAGCACCAGAATTCAAACGCGTCAATTCTTCGGCGGTCAGCCTTCTTCACAGTCACGCTCTCGACTCCATACATCACAACTGGAAAGACTATAGCAGGAGTTGTACGGAGGCATATCTCATCTTTATTTGTTGACATGTAAACTGTCCTATCAGAAATGTAATCAAACAGCCCGTTAGGCATAATTCCACCAACCGAATGTAAGGCTAAAGGAATCGCCTTATGCGTGACATTGTCAAAGGCTCCCTTACCGTTAAGGAATTCGATAGCAATGGCTATACACCGCCCAGCTTTGCTGCGCCAAGCGCAGTTGGCAAGAACAACACCGATATCAATTCGGCTGCGGCCTTCTCAGAGGCCAAAATTTGATATAGGAAAAGTTATCCTGTTTGATAGGTTCAAGGTAATGCGTGAATGGACTACTTCTCATTAGTTTTCCTGCACAGTATACCAGCTGGAGTTGGCGATTAGCATTTAGGTCGATTGATGGCTTGGTAGCATTCATAAATTAGTAAGTTCAAAATTTGGACGAGTAAAACGATGACCAAAGAGTGTTGTGTTTTTCTACTCCTTGGTCGTCTTTTTTTCGCTACCATCAATATGAATTCATAGTTTAGGTTTGGGGATCCAGCTTCTCTTTGATGTCAGCAAAAGCTTCCCAATTTGTATTGCGAAATTCATGCCACTGGGAGGCTACAGAAAAGCCGCCAACCCATCAGGAACGTGATCGCTAGGGTGAGTTTCTATGTCCACAGACCAGCAGATATCACGGAGACGTCAACGTACTAGACCTTCTTGTTTATTAATTTGCTTGGCCGGAGAAATGTTAAATTGTTGGACAGAACGAATTCGAATCAAAGCAGGCCTCTGGCAGTTCCTCTGACGCCTCCACAAGCATGATGACGTGTGTTTAAATCTTACGTTACAATTTGTGGTCGCACATTATTTCGTAAGCATGGAATATCAAAATTAGCACGAGGTTGTATGTAGGCAAAAAATACTGTAAGCTGCATGCTCATACACTTCACAGCGGCTGCAACATATTCACTATGTGGATAGGATGGTATCAGATGCTGCATAAAGGTGCATTCTTTCTGGATAGCTAGAAGAATTTTACTGAGGTCCGTGCCAGTCATGGAGATGGAAACAACGTAGGAGAGGCCCTTGCCATTCCCAAAGCAATTAAGAAAGTGCGGTGGAAGTGACGTCAAAATTTAGGGTTAGCCAAGTTGGGCCATTAGCAACGGCGACGCGGTTGCTATGAAAACTCGTGTCACTACCAACAGCGTTGCTAAGGGCCCGAGATACGTGAGCGTCGCGGAGATTGAAAATGCGGAGGGTAAAGAAGGAGAGACATTGCAGCGTCTGGTCGCGGCGCAGCCGTGCGGCCTAGCCGGCTTCGAAAAAGCGACGCCAGGGCCTCTCCTAAGGTCTTTCCTTCCTCCATGGTGCCAGTTGTCGATTGCAGTGATGTGTAGCCTCAAAGGTGGATTCCAATATTGAGTTGAAATTCTGATATATAAATAGAGGAAAACGAGAGAGAGAGAGAAATAACATTTATTGCACCCGTCAAAAGGTTGGTGAGGATCCGAGGCGAAGCTCTGTCCCAACCATGTCCTCCCCCTCAGCCGTCGACCTGGATGCCTTGGATCTTAGCAGCGGCCAGGGCAAGACGGATGACTTCTCGTTGCCCTTTTTCGTCCTGCTTGAGAAGTAGTGCCTCCCAGGACTCATCTGATCGGTCAGGTTCTCCAAATCTAGGACACGTCCATATCATATGGATCATGTCCGCTATGCCATCGCAACGTTTGCACCTGGGGCTAAAAATTTCCGGGTGCCACTTGCTGTAAAGCTGGGGGTTCGGGAATACTCCAGTCTGTAGCTTACGCCACATAACCTCCTCGCTTTTGGTGAGTTGCTTACACGCTTTTGGTAGTACTGATCTGCCTAATTTGTAATGATTTAGGATATCTTGGTAGGTGTTAAGGTCATCGTCGAACTGCAGGGGCTCCTCATCGCGCAAGGGGTACGGGGTTGCGCATAAGTCGTCATTGGGATCCCGGAATGTAGCTAATCCTCGGGCCAGTACGTGCGCTTTCTCGTTCCCCCTCAAGCCCTGGTGCGCCGGTGTCCAAATGAGCGCGACCTGCTCTGCCGGTGGTGAACCACTGGCCAACACTCTTGCTCCTATGGCCGAAATGCGGCCCGCGTCAAAGTTTCTAATCGCTGATTTCGAGTCTGTAACTATAATTTTGACCTGTTGTTGTGTTAGAGCTAGCGCGATGGCCACCTCTTCCGCCTCCGTTGTGGTCGCATTTCTGGTGCTGCAGCATACTACCGAGCCCCCGTCTTCTCTAGTTGCTACTGAAACACGTCCCCTACCGTTCGCGCATTGTGCGGCATCTGTATATAAGACGTCCTGTCTTCCCTCAAAACGGGCTTGCAGCGCTGTTGCTCTATCACTCCTCCGGCTCTCATGGTAAACGGGGTGCATGTTTTTGGGGAGCGGAGGTAATTTTAATTTGTCTCTAACCTGTCTTGGTACTTTTTCTGTACGTCAGGAGCATGCTTGCGGCTCATACCCCAGTTTTTCCAAAATGCTCCGATTAAAGGCGAAGTGTCAAAAGTCCTACAAGCGAGGAGTTAGGCCACAGGCATTCTTTTGAAAGATGGTGGACTTGTAACAGATGACCAGCACGCTGGGTGAAGTAGTCGGCCGACTGATGGGTACTACCACTTCTCGAAAAGAGGGGAGAAGAAATTAAGAATTGTAAGGATGGCTGTCGCCACTGGCGAGGAGAGTGGTATAAGGAAAGCGCGAGCAGCCTCAACAAGTGAGCATATTTGGCAACTGCAATAATAAATTTGGGCAAATAGCTGTTTCGCATGAGCAGTTTCGAGATAGACTCTTCGAATGAGGGTGCTATGAAGTAATATCTCGTGTGCTCGGCATTGATGGTGGCTTCACTGCTTCAAGCTGTGGAAGGGGGAGGGAATTCAACCAGTCATTTTTGTGTGCCTCTTCACTGGTTTTTGTCCCGCTCAATGAATTTTTTTTGTGACGACTACTCCTCGTTTGCTTTTACTCAAAGAAGGTTTTGCTGACTTTTAGTTGATATTTTGGATGCCTTGTGGTCATAGCTTATCTGGTCCTTTTCGTAGGCGTTGCCACAGTTTGCTGAAATAGGGTGTCACTTGGCCATGTGGTCCGGTCCTGATTTCGACCACGACGTGTGAGTGCAAGGCTGTTGGGCAAGCAGTAGTCAAGGTGCCGATGAGCGGACATCTGCCATATTGTTGTGGTTTTTAATGTTTTTCTAAAGACGGCCTCTAATGTAAGAATATTGTATTTCTGCGCATATTGCATCACAACATATCGCGGATATTTTCTGAATTTCCTAGACGGCGCATATATTTTATCTGAAATCCCTGCAGTTGCGCTGAGGAAATATCTTCTTGAGAAAGCTCCAGGGGCAAACCTTTCATTACTCCTTCACTGCAGTTGTTTCGCCTTTGATCGTATGCTTTATCTGTGATTCCCGCCATCGATTGCATTTGTAAAATGGGCTTTGTAGCGACCACGGTTCGGAAAGGTTTGGCTTGGTCATCTGTAAATCCGCTGCTGTCAAGCCAGAAAAGGGGCTAGACTGGGTAGGAGCATATAAATTGCCGCGAACTGTTTAAATCATTATTTTATCTTGGTCGACGCCGCTGGCATGCGGCCTTATCATTGCAATTTTTGCGTGCTTATCCATTCTATATCCTGTGTTTGTTCATGCCCGGTGTCGGGATACGACTCGTTATCATTTTCTTTGTCGCGAACGATGCGCCGAGATCTGTCTCGACGGTTCCGATCACTCGCGTATGTTTCTACAATGTTCCAGGTTGTGCTAGTAGCAGTTTGCGACGTTATCTAGCTTGTTCTCAGCAGCCTTTAAATTGACCGTTGACGAACGCAATGGGCATTCTTAAATGTACGACGATTGACGAGCACGCTTGCTGCTATCGCCGCCTCAAAGCTGCTAAGTTCTTTTGCTGGCGCAAGTCAGCCAAATAAAGAGTTTCTTCCCTGCACTCCAAGACTCTTCATTTGTGTCATCGACCTTGCCATCACTACGTGACTATTCGCTGCCCCGAAAGACGCACAGGTCTAAGGGCGACAATTTCGCCGTCAGTCAAAGAAAACACGTCAGCGTATGCTATGCCATGGGGTAAAACTTCGGTCGACCAGATGCAGTTAGGCACGTGATGAGAGGCGCGGTTAGTCCTGACACACGCCGATATGATGGGGTATAACACTGCGATGCAGAACATCGGTGATCGAAATCATTACATGCGTGTCGTCAGGAAGTGGGGAAACGAGGCCAAAAGTATATAGTTGGTGGCAGCTACGGGTGGCAGAAGAACAAATTTGATGCAGCGCAGGTGGAGTTTTATATCGGTGTTTTCTGTGCAGAAACGCAGGTTTAAGCGAAGAATTCAAGTTGAGTAATCAGTAAGTGTAGTATGGGCCGTTAAAATGTCGATGCCTCGGATCACATCGTGAAGGCAGTGGTCGAGGATAATATATAGCATAGGGGCAGTGTAACCACAAATGGTCACGGGCGCAGTCCCATGACCACAGCGACACTTCCATCGGCGACACGAACGGCTGACCAGGATGTGGTTCTGACAACCTTTTTGAGATGACCTTAAAACATAGAGATGATGACTGAAATATGAGCACCAGTGTCAATGTGGGCCCTAAAAATGACACCGTACGCAAAGATATCCAAACGTTCGGCAATGAGCAAGGACGAGCAGGTTATTTTTAGGCCGGGTCGTCAATGCCGCTTTTACCCAGACGTTGCATTGGTTACTTTTCTGAGAAACAGAGAAACGGTTGGATAGTGAATCGCGAGGTTGGGGTGTGCGGCGGTTCTGGGAGACGACGACCAGCTTGAAGAGATCGAGGCCACAGCGTTAAAGTCACAGCAGACCGTGACACGCTAAGAGTTTGGGTGAGGGCCGATATCGTCGCTGTGATCAGGATAGTAGTGAGCTCGAGGTGTCGGTACCCAATAGCTGCGGCAATGACAAGAAATGTGAACGACACAGGAGCAGATAAACCAATGGGGCGGTTATCTATCAGTATCGGTAACGGGTTTGGGTCGGGAAGGAAACACAATGATCGAACGCAGCTACGACAGTAGCGTCAATTTTATCGAGAGCTATGTGAAAATTTCGCCAAAGTTGCATCTGCGCTCACTTTGAGGGCAACAGTCGTGAACACCTCGCAAATGACGGTTTGGGTTAGGGCTAT
This sequence comes from Amblyomma maculatum, assembly GCA_023969395.1. Lineage (NCBI taxonomy): Eukaryota > Metazoa > Arthropoda > Arachnida > Ixodida > Ixodidae > Amblyomma > Amblyomma maculatum. Next base: position 14,134 of record JAJIZL010057578.1, read on the forward strand.
AGTAGTATCTGCCGGCTGAGGATTGAACGCAACTGGTGTAATAACGTCTAGCTGTCGAAAAACTATCTTGTGCAAGTTGTACTGCTTATACGGCTGCGGCAGTGGTGGGAGATCTTCACTCCAGTGTGTAGCAGCTGTGTCCTGTGACAATACGTCGCGATTTGGGCTTTTATGTGAGATCGGGCCTTGATAAAATAGTCAGTTTTGGAGCTCAACATACGCAGATATGTATTACTTGGCGTCACTAAAGACCCCACGTCGAAATTAATTCACAACTTTTTGTTCACAAATCGACACTGTAAAAACTGCATTATTACTAAGGTATAGAGAGCACGAAGGTTGACGTGACAGCCGCTGCCCCGTCACTCTTTTAACCGATCTTAAATACATTAAAAGGTGTGGATTTCCCTGCATGAATTTCCATAAATGTTGCTCACTATTCATTGATAATGTAGCAGAATCAGTACTCAACATAGAAATCCCATCTAATATTACGTATTTATTGGGTACAGCTATAACATTTTGACCGAAACTGCAAACTCTAGATAGCGACACTGCAAACAGTGATTCCGGAAAAGAATATAATGTCCACATTATCCTTGCACTCCTTTCAAAGAGCTCAGAGCGCTTATACTCCCCAGATGGTGTTTATTAAAGATGACCTGCTCGTTCCTTCAATAACTTCAGTTTGAAAAAAGTTGCGTTTTCACGGCACTTTACATATGCGCAAACAAATATTAGCATTGAACGTCTACAGTTTAAAAGTGTATATATGTAGTGTTCTAATTAAAAGCTATCACGAGGAGGAACATAACACTGAACAAGTGCCCGAAAAAATTAGTGCACTGCAATACAGGACATGTTAAATACACAGCTTTATAGCATAAAATTTCCAATACATTTCCATTGAGAGCACCGCATTGCACACTTGCCCAAAATAACTGGTGAAATATAAGTCTCCCCATCAACGAGTATGTTGTGTGAAACTTGTTTTGAAATGGGTTGTCATAGTGAACGCAGGTGCTCCTTACGCACCTAAGCACGTGCCAATAGTATACTAATGAAATGCTGTTCATGACCATCATAGGCAACACCGCACTCCACAACTGCTGATCTCTCCATCGCGTGTCAGCAGTATAGCTCTAGAACGTTAGTGGTGAACTTTACCTTCATAGAGAACACACACTGCCCAACTGGTGTACAATTGTGAAATATTAGGAGTAAAATGTACATTCACAGAGAACACACGCACAGCACAGCTGCTTATACACTGCATCACATGTCAAAAGTATACTTTCGAAATGGTAGTAGTGAAACATACGATCATAGATAACAAAGCAATGAATAGCCCCTGATACACTTCATCACATGTCAGCAGTGTAAATGTGGAACCTTATCGGTGACAGTTATCTTTTCAGAGAAAGCACTTCACAGGTGGTGATACATCTCGTTACTTGTCGCCGGTGCAGTTGGAGAACGTTAGAGGGAACAATACTTTAATGCAGAACACACGTACTGCGCAACTGCTTATGAAATTATTAGGTGTCAACAATGTGAAAAGTTAAAAGTTGAAGGCCTCGCCTTCAAAACACGGGTCCGCGAGCCATGGTCTCGCCCGACGAGTGACAAATCCACTCTCTTAAAAAGACCGGTTTATTCAGGATAAACAAAAAAAGCAAAACAGAGAAACATAAGGCACTACTGCGCTGAGAACAGGCTGTTCATGCGCGCGACAATATAACACCAACGGAAAGCGGGAAGAATGTCAGGGCCTTACCGCGGTGAAACAAAACACACTGTGGAGCGAATAAAACGAGCAATGGGGCAAAAGCGCTAACGGCGACACAAGAAAGATTGCTCCTCGCGGTACAGCAACACACAGGAATACGCCTAGGCTGTTCCTGCAGGCACTGCTACCAGCTTCGCGTCGGCGATCTTCCTTCAGTCGTCCGTGCACACCCTGCTGGCCCATGACGGTCGCCGGTTGCCCAGCCGGCCTTTTCGCCGGGGCAAAGAAGCCACGCGCCTCGCTTCTGACGCGCTTATCAACCTTCGTCTGTCGCCGCTAACATCACACCCCCCCAAGATTATCTGCTTGCTTATGCGCACTCGCGCTGCCCGTGCAAAGAATACAAATAGAAAGAAGCGCGCGCGGTTTAAAACACCTAAAGGGGCTGCGGAGCCCCACAAAGTTGAGTTAGCGTTGCAGAGAACACAGCACTGCACAGCTGTTTATACACCTCAGCACGCGTGAACAGTATACTAGTGGCATGTTAGCAGCAAAACATACCAAAATCGATAACACAGCACTGCACAGTGCTAATTAACTTCGTCACTTGTCATTAGTATAGCTGGGAATCCTAGTGGGGTAGCTACCTTCTAAGAAAAGGCACTGCACAGCTGCTGATACACCTCATTACTTGTCCCCAGTGCAGTTGTGCAATATTAGGGGGAAAGATACCTTCATGGAGAACACACGTACTGCACAGCTGTTTACAGAATCATCACGTGTCAACCCTGTACTTGTGAAATGGTAAGAGACAATGATACCTTCACAGAAACCAAAGCCATGTAAAGCTTCTTATAGACCCCATTGCTTATCAGCAGTATATTTGTGGAATGTTAGCAATGAAAGATATACTAGAAAGTACTGCACGTTCAACTTGCCCAAATAAATCAGTTCGTTGAAATTCAGAATGATTTACCTGTACAGAGGTGTAATCTAGAAATTCAAAGGGACCACCAAAAAGAAACAAGTAGTAAATACTTCATCGAGTAGACATGTGAGTAAAGCCCAGGAATGAGCGCATTTCAATTTGCCTCAAGCCGCCCTTGCCTTGTGCTATGTTATGTTGAAAAAGATATGAATGAACACATTGAACACCTATATAATCCTACACGAAAGGTCAGTTGTATAACTGTAGTATGTCAGCAGTGAAATAAATCTTCACTAAGGACACATAATATTATTGAGCGTCCACAATTTATTGCAGTGTAAATCTGCACATGTACACTGCACTATTAGGTAAGTTGATGTTCGAAGCCGTTATCAAACAAGGAGGAACGATTACTTTCCAATCCATCTTTTTGAAACTAGAAAAGGAATACTGCTCTCCATGAATATGATGCCGTCTCCAAACGAACGCAATTAGAATAAACTTTCTAGTTTACAATGACTTCAGTCGAAGTCCGTCATTATTTTCGTCATAAACATACTTTCTTTCGTTTGTGTTCGCCACTAAGAACTGATTAGAATTTTGAAACATCTTTATGTAGCGATTAGTGTCATTAATTTGTTACTGAATGCACTGCATAAAAATAGCGCATATAGGTAGACTGGGATTGAACGATACCACATTATCACTTTTCATTGCGAACGTCCGCCAAGTTTCTCCGGGTGCTCTAGAGATCCTCACAACAGCTTTGTGCCTGACGGACTGTGCATCCCGAGGGCGGTGGTTTTAAATTAGGGGGGGGGGGGGGGGTTCATTCCTCGTTACAAGGAAAATATTTTTTTCGGAAATCTGGGACAGCTAATAACACGACTGTGTCCAAAATATTAATCATGTTTAAATCTAATAAACAAATAAGCTCTTAAAAAGTGAGCTGGGTTTTAGCGGCCTCCTCTGTGTTTAACAGAGTATACTGTGGGGACAGTTGGTCAAACATAGTTCAGCAAAAAACATATCGTTACGACAAGGCTAGAGAGACAAGGACAAGACAGAGCTACAACTTACAATTGAATGAAATCGTAAGACGAAAAAAGCATCCCATCTTTAAGCAACATTACGCCTGCGCATACCTAGAAATATTTATAACACACTTCATTGGAAGTCTAAAAAACACACACAAAAAAAACGAAAAATTAACACACCAGCAATTATCGCTCATGATATGAGGTGTAACCTCAAGTGCGTATTAAACGTTTTTGTCTTGTTCCATACGATAAACAGACGGTGTACTAATGCATGTGTCACTACGGCACTCACTACGTGTTACTCACTCCTCTGTGTTTGTCTCGTCGTAACCGCTGCAACTCAAAAAGCTTAATTGCATATCATTAAATTATTACAGCTCCAGGATGGTCTCCAGCTCAATAGTGTGACTCTCTACACTATTGGGTGCACTGTTGAAGCAATATTTATGATGATCCTAGTGGTCGTGCGAGATGTTCCGATGTTACGACAGCTCTGCTTGGTGGGCCGCTGGTGGGAACGCTTCTGCCTTTAAGAGGGAACGCTGCTGCGAAACTTTTAGTTCATCCGTTCGAAGTGGTGGGAAACGATTCGTTACAAAATGGAGCACAGAATTACAAGTCGTATTAAGGCCCAGCTTATGTGAGGGGTACTCACCGACGACCTTTGAACATCTAATCCGCATTCAGAGGCGACTTTCGAAAGGCCGTGCAGGCCACACGAGTGGTCGCAGAGTGACCCCATTTCGTTTCGTGCTGAAGAAGTTGGCGCCCAAATTTGTAACATATAAGGGAAATTCCGATATAGCGAATAAAGACCACCGAGTGTAATGTAGATGGTTGCCGAGATGAGTTTGTAATCTGCACGACAGGTGGCATTGGAGGTGTATGAAGCAGGTGGCGGGACTGCTTTATATACGAGGACTATATATTGAGGACTGCCTCTACATACGTGCTGGTTGCATAATAGCTGTGACTAAGATATAAACATAACATGAACAATGTAATGTTTATAATGTTGAACAGCCTCGGGAAGGAACAGCAGTTTACATTATGTAGCGAAATACTGGAAGTAGTAGGCGAATATGTCTACTTAGGACAGGTAGTAACCGCAGATCCGGACCACGAAAAAGAAATAACAAGAAGAATACGATTGGGATGGAGCGCATTTGGCTAGCACTCGCAGATTATGGCTGGCAGCTTACCGGTATCGCTCAAGAGGAAAGTATACAACAGTTGCATCTTGCCTGTACTCACCTATGGGGCTGAAACGTGGAGGCTAACCAAGAGAGTTCTACTTAAGTTGAGGACAACCCAGAGGGCTATGGAACGAAAAATGGTAGGGGTAACATTAAGAGATAGAAAGCGTGCAGAATGGGTCAGAGAAATAACTCAAGTTACCGACATTGTAGTGAAAATTAAGAAGAAGAAATGGACATGGGCAGGACATGTAGTGCGAAGAGAGGATAACCGATGGTCGCTGAGGGTAACAAACTGGATTCCAAGGGAAGGAAAGCGTAGCAGGGGCGGCAGAAAGTTAGGTGGGCGAATGAGATTAAGAAGTTCGCAGGGGTCAAGTGGATGCAGCTAGCGCAGAACCGGGTTAAGTGGAGAAATATGGGAGAGGCCTTCGCCCTGCAGTGGGTATAATCAGGCTGATGATGATGATGATGATCAGAAATGGTGGGACGTCATCGCTCGTTTTCGTGCACGCATTCTTGTCGCACGTCTCTCGTAGCTGGAGTTGCTTTGGGAACTTAAACCCTATAAACAAAACCACCTTTCTTGCTACGTACTGATTTCGCGTCATTTTTCAATATGTCTGGAATGTGCCACAATATTATGGTACACTGTATCTACCAATGTATTCGTTATAGTGATTAGAAGATTCCTTTATTACTAAAAAGCCAATTGATACAAACACATCTCTACATATGACACAACGATAATTCGAGCCTTTTCCTTTTTTTTCGGCCTACTGCTATATCAAGCATTCACCAGCCATGTTCTCGAATCAGTACACTCCCGATGATACAACATCCAGGCATTCTTATTGGAACAAGCAATGTGCACGCAGCAGCGCTCTTCCTACGCCGCCCTGGCAACGCGACGGCGGACGGCGCTCACAGAAACATGGCGGCGGCGACTATTGATTGATTGATTAAAACTTTAATTTCCATCGATTTAGGAGGCCCTCTACTCCCCGCTCCTGGCACGCAGGCCCGAGGAACGGGGGCTGGAGCCTTCGCGACTAAGGACTGCGAATATACATTGGATATTCGCGATATCACCGCTGACCAGCAAAAAGCCGTCCGCCTGGCGGCAGAGGCGGCGGCGACATATCCAAGGAGCGCGCGCATTGAGACCGGCCGTGCATTACCCTAAGCGGAGGCACGAGCATCGAGTCACCCTAGCAGCGACCACCACCGTGCGCCATCACCTGGTAGTTCCGAAGACAAGGCGGCGTAACGAACGCCCACCACCCCGCCATGTAAAGCTTATGACATCGATTGCGGCACAGAAGAATCCGCTCCCCTCCCCAGTGTTTTCTTGGGGCGTCTCGTTTGACTGGTACAATTGCCGCGAACTGAGATTCTCTCCGAGGAGGCAGCAGGAGCAGCCCCGTTACTGTGACAGCCTTCATGGTGCGTCGCGGTATGCGTCAGGGTACTACAGTCGCCGTGAATAAAAAACTCGCTGCTCCCGTGCGTGGAGGGCACATTCCCTGAAGGCAATCGACTTATCCCTTTTAAGAAGTTGTGCGCCTCCAGAATTTGTGATTTCTAAGAGGAAGGTACCGACGAATTTCTCCTCGCGGAATCGACAAATGCATTTTCTTGCGAATAAAGTGTAAAGTTTGGTATTGTGCTTTAAGTTGTAGACCTTCGCCACCAACTGAACAACATACACTAAATGCAATGGTTTCTTCAATATGCTGCATGATATAATTACACAATATAATATATAGTAGACTCAAAATCCAATTTTATGCCAAAAGCAGAGTTATATGCTTACCTGAAAAATTATTGATCTGTCTACGTCCAGCCGCCTCCTGGTTTTGCTCGAGAACCTGCGCAGTTTATTCGACCGGCTCCAAGACCAAGCAATCTCTGGCGCACAACAGATAACCGGCCAATTTGTTACCCTTGCGGGCTAGCTGGACATATTTCACGTTATTGCTGAAGCCGTCTCCCAGTATCGGCACCACCTACTCATGGTTCTGGGTACTGGTCTTCAAAGCTTCAGTATTTCGCGCCTACTGAGCCTCCAGCCAGCCGTCATTTCTCCCCAGACAGCTCAGCCATGTACAACCGCCGTACACCATCGCCGCGACGCTGCTCTATCTCTCCGATGCGACGTCGACAGAACGCTTCAGGTGAGGAAAACTAGAGCCCGCAGTTCCTGAGGCGAAAACTGCGAACCCGTCGAACTTCCCAAGTACTCATCTATAGCCGGCCTACCTTATTGAAGCTTTCGTCGATGGTGTTGCTGTCATGGCTCTAATTGACACTGGGGCTGCGATTTTGGTTATGGACCCAAAACTACGTAGGTCTTTAAAGAAAGTGAAGCGGGACTTTCGTTGCGAACGGCCAGCGCTTTGATCGCTCTTTGCATCGGATCTAGGGTAGCGCCTGTGTTGAGGGATATTTTTTTGTCCTTTGTTGATTGTGGCATTGAAAAACACATGTCGGGTATGGCGCCGCGCGTTTTTCGTTATGTCGATGACTTCCTAATTTTTGTTAAAAAAACTAACTCTTCAAGGCGCATGACTGGTGCACTTAAATTGTTTAAAAACAATGCTCTTGGTCTAAAGTTCACCACTGAGGTAATCCATGATAGCAAGCTACATTTCTCGGATCTGCGTTTGACAGTTGAGGCGGGCCATATCTTCTGGGAATACCTAGCTAGGGTAGAGAAACCACTGTTAAATTTTAAATCGCATCACTCGACAGTAATAACAGGAATTGTGGTCTCATCTCTCTATGATGTGTGCTTTTTCGAACTTTTGTGAGCATACGGTAATCGGCAGCTTCAATGATCAAATTGGAAGACTCAAAGCATCTGCTTACCGGGATGATGTTTTATTGTCGGGTTGTAACAAGATAGCCAAAACGCTTAAAATTCCAGCCTTGGTGCCTTGTGCGGAAAAAGGGAAGAAAAGGAAAACGTTTGCCGTTCTGCCTTGTGTACACCAAAATGTGGCAAAACGATATAGCATAGAGGTTGTTTATGCACCTAAAAAACTTTAAAGTGTTTGTGCTATTTTGGTAATAAAAGCTGAGCATCAAAAAGAACATAAACCAACATGTGGGGTTAAGCATGAAACACCGTATGTGCCGTGTGCTGAAGGTGTAGTCTACAAAATCCCACTATCATGTGGACAAATGTACATTGGGCAGACGGGGCCGTGCATTAATACACGTTCGAAAGAGCACGGAAGTAACTTAGACGCCAACAAATCTACTAATCTCGTTGACCACTTCCGTGACTGCGAATCTTGCTCTCCTTCACAGCACTATTCTGATGTCCTCTATCAGCACCCGGCCCGCTTAACACGTGAGATAATAGAGGCCTTCCACAGGAAGAGAAAAATATTTGGTTGTGCGTTAGTCAGCCATCCATTTTTCTGCCTGAAAGCGAGATTGCGCGTCTGCATCGTACACAGCAACACGTGTTTTTAATTTGCTTGTCCACTTCTTGGTAGGGTGGTCACTTTTTTCATATATTGCGTTCCCTCTTTGAATAAACTTTGAGTTGTGAGTCAGCGCTTGTCTTGTGTTTCTTTGCTCTGGTGCTTGTCTTTTGAGCTGTTTTTCCATCCAATATGTTCGACCAACTCGCCCGTTTGGCTATACCCTTACAAAAATAGATATTGAATTTCTGTTACGCACGTAATGTGTTTTTGAAGAGTCATCAACCACTCAAAGGATATTCAAGATTAGATGTGTTTTAACATCAGATCCGCAACAGACTTTCCTTTGAGATCACACAAGAAGTTTTGTGCTTGGAAAACGCAACAGTATTTTTGGGTAGCAGCTATTGTGGAAATACATTGACTTTCTCAAATGAGGAAAAGTATACATCACTAAGTGAATATATGTTCTTTCCTTGTTAACTGCACACTTTCAGAGCCCTATGTTTTCATTTCTGTTTAGCATATGTCGGATGTTGCCTAAGAAACAACTTTTATGTGTTTTAACATGAGATCCGCAACAGACTTTCATTTGAGATTACGCAAAAAGTTTTGTGCTTGGAAAACACAACAGTATTTTTGTATAGGAGCTAATGTGGAAATACGTTGACTTTCTCAAATGAGGGAAAGTATACATCACTAAGCGAATGTATATTCTTTACTATGTTTTCATTTCTGTTTAGCATGCACTGTAAAAACAAAAACAACTTTTTGGACATTTGTTTCATTCAAAACTTGCTTACACCCTGAGTCATTGGTGTTTGTGCCATTGCAAATCACTTCTTGCGAAGCGAAGGGGTGCTATGGTTGGACAATATGCTTTAGGGTTTTACGGGTAAGGATATTGTTGTGTACGCGAACCGATGCACTGCCACACCGCCTCCAAGCAAACGGACGCACGGCCGCTCCATTTCCAATGCCTCCTTGCACCTGCGAGAAGGCCGCTTCGGAGAGACCAGCAGGGCCCTGCCTGCGCCGACCACGACGCGCGGACGTAACCCGAGCCGTGCGTTGCCTCGGAACTGGACCGTCCTGGGACTATGTGAGCGACCAGGGCACGAGAAGCAATGCCTTCTTTACAGGCGCTCGCGCTTCTCTCGTTCCTTCTCTTTCTTCTGTCCCAAAGCACGATTAAGTAGTCTTTACCCAGCAACCGAATCGAGAGGTTCCTCGCTCACGGGGCTCCGACGCCCCGAACATAACAGATATCACTTAACATGCTGGGAGTGGGGCTGCGTAACTTCGTAGCCTTACATACACAAGTGGCGCTGCTGATATAACCCAACACCTTAATAAAACACCGCAAATAACGCTAAAACTAAAACTACACACAAATGTTTTCTAAAAACTGAAACAAAATTTCACCGCCAGGAGGCCGCCGGCAGCTACCCACAACCAACGCTCTTACTTTTCAAATTTCGCAATATGGCCGTTAGCATCGTGGGGTCCGTTTCGACCACGTTTCGGCGAATGATGAATGTGATTCTTCGATTGTTTACCTTCGGGAAATATGTTGCGTTTCGCGTGCATATCTGTTACAGAAGTGAGTACGCAAGTGCCTTCTAGATGTGGTGTTTAACGCGAACGGGCATTTATCGTGTCGGCAAGTGTCCGTGTTTCTTAGTGCTTTGCTCAGGCGGAAGGACTGCTGCACCGGGTCATGTTTGAGATGTTCAAAAGAAGAAGGCATGGACGATTTTTTTTTCTGCGAGGTATATGCGCCGACTACATTGCACTCGCGCTGAAATCGCACTGGTTGGTTCGGTGCCGGTGATATGAAGGCGGACAGCGCACTGCACGGCTGACGCGATCGCCTGTAAAGGTAAGCATATTCTTACGCACATTGCGCTTCGTGGGAACAGTGTCCTAACGGATTGCTACATTTTGTGTCTTTTTGAGCCGGATCGCTCCGGAATGTGCTGTAATGAAAAAGTGGGAAACGCGCTTGTTTTCACCGGGCTGCCAAAATGACATCGCACATGTGGTTAGATGTCGCGGCGAGTTAGGCTGATTTCGTGCGACATCAGTCTCAACTTTCTTTAACAGAACTACTGTGTGTGATACGTTTTCCTTGCATTTAGTACGCGCAGGAGATTCATGAAACGATTTTAGTTCGACAAAATAACGGCTTGAGGGGCTAGTTGGGTGGTCAAGAGGAAGTGTTTTCAAATTCTAATTACAGTTGGTAGTGTGCGCGTGTGTTGTGTATCTTCTCTTGTGTTCGTGTTTTTTGCGCCACATATCTGAATACGATTAGTTCGACAGTTTGATACTTCGCACAGTTTGCAACCTCTCGGTTTGTTCTACCGTTTCCGTTCGTGCCGCAAGGTCCATGTTGGCGTACTTTCATTCTCCTCGCATCTTTTCTTTCTACTAGGTGCACGCGCGCCGCACCCGTCCTGCTGTTCGGGAGCGTCCCCCGCAGCCGTTCTGTTTACACGTTTGTTCTCCGCGGCCAGTCAGCGCGGCACGCCTCTGTGCTCGCTCTCTCGGCCTCGAAGGGCGCGGTCGGCCGGCTTGGTTCCAGAATAGTTTATTCCAAACTGCGTAAACTATATGCCGCTATCATCAACCTGTGACTTTCGAAGCTTAAAAATTTGTGTTTTTAATCACAATGGGAGCATTTTTCATTTTACCGGGATCGTAATTCGCGGTTGCATGGAGTGTGAAGTTGCATTTTTATTGTGCTGCGTTTGTTAAGGCATTTACTTTTGCGCTCGAAGAATCGTTTAGTTAAGTATTTTATTTTCAACAAGACTTCCAATAAGGTCCTTGTATACGTGCTAAGTGAGCTGATGTGGTTCAAGTCATTCAGTTTTCATTATTTTTTGTCATATTTCAACATATATCTGAGCGCATTACTTGATTTTTTCTAGTGTCTTTAGTAGGGACGACTAGAATAAAGGGATATTTGCTACTGATGCCTGAGCATTCAAGTAGAGGTCGACAGCTTGAATTCTGTGGCCAAACATTGTACCGGATGTTGCTATTGAAGAGTTTGGTTGTGACCAGAAGTTTACTTTTTTTTTTGCTTAAATGTGCATATGAAGCGGTTATAAAAGCCTTAGCCGCATTTTTACCTGCTTTAGTCATTACAGTGCGCATATTGCAGGGAAATGTGCGACTTACTGTGATTAAAAATTTCCATTGATTGAATGGAACGCCATACTTGTACAAGGTTTGAGTCATCTCATGTGACACTGCTTCGTCTAAATATATTGAGACTTGTATATGCGTGTTACATCGTTTCCTTGGTTGGTTGGTAAATTCCTATGCAGATCCCTCTTGGTGATGGTGTCCTGGGGAAACGACCACACTAGATCGGTTACGTACGGACTGAAAAGCAACAGCGGCAAAATTTTCAAGGGCATGATGCGGGCAATGTTCACCGAACAACTGAGAGGAAAGTCTCTCTACGCTATATGAAGCAACCTGAATAAAGATGCAACATGTAAGGAAGTTCTGGACCTTGTTCGGGTAAATGATATCACCTGTAAGCACGGCACTGTAGCAAATTGAGCAAGTGAGCAGTAAATGCCATCTATGTGACACTAATTTAATTAAATGCCTCTTCTGTATTTTCAGGTTACACTTGTGGCAATTTTAGCACCACTGTGGTGCAAAAAATGACGAGCCTGTCATCAATGGTTGCATGCAAAATGAAATAAAATGTGAAGTTTGGACTTCATCTGCAACTGACGATCTGAAAATCGAATTACTTCAAAGCCTTCTGGGGTAATTGCAGTGTCAGTGGCCATAACAGTACACTACACTAGGGTGCGCACTGGAATCTCTAGGGACATTAGAAGCACATCAAACAATACACATTATGATGAAGATAGCCACTCATGCATTAAGAGTTCAAAAAAGTTCATGCACTAAGAGTGCATCAGAAACACGGTGGCCAACTTTCTTGTGAAACTCATCAAAATGCATCAAGAAAATATACTGAAATGTTATTGTGCATGATGAGAAATGTAAGCAACATTTAATCAGAAACTCATTAGGCTTTTTTGTAAGGGTAGTGTTGCATATGAACGTTGCGGCAGAGGTTCCGTCATCCATTCACGGACGCAGATATCGAGCCCCCTATTTACTTCACCACCAAGGCTATTCTCAAACATTTCGGATGCCTGTACACAATTTCTTTTCGCTATTCAGAACTGCGTGCCACTACATGACCCAATCAGACATAGTCCGTTACTACTTCCGGCGACTCACTGCCTAACGCAAGCTGCTGCTCGTTTTCGATGCTGTGTATGTCATTATAACTCTATATAACTTATCATCTGAGCTACATAACAGTGCAATCTGATTCTCTGATCTCATATTAGTGATACGTTATTCATTAGCCCTTTTTCATTACTGTTCCCAGTCCCGCTCTCTGAATACTTCCGCGAAACAAGCGCTAAATAGTAATGTGCACATAATTGTTTTCCTCAAAAACCTTTGAAAGTTCTTCGTGGAAGAGTATAGCAGCTTTATGTACGTCTTAATTTTATGCAAAGACAAATTTCGTATAAGACAGCTCTCCACAATATTTCTTATTGCGTAAAACTGCTTCTAATAGCATACAGGATTTGCATGGAGGTGTTTGACGCGAAAGCTATTTCAGAAAGTTGAAAGGATGTCTAGCAGCAGTGGCCGTAATGGTGCTAAATACCTCGTAATTGTTTGCAGTGTCTGGCCTAAGTAATTGAAATTGAGTTAAATTAGACATAATTAGACATAAATAACCCGGATGGGGCACAACGGAGTGTTCACGCGCTATTTGAAAAGCTGAAAATTTTCGAAAGCAAAATATCGAATTGCATTGCATGAGTTGAAGCAATTATTTCTCAAGGAATGTGAAAACAATGCTTCTAGCTCAAACGGCTCCCTCACATACTTCGAATCTCGCTCTAACGAACAAGGATATAGCGAATTGTTCGAAAAAATGAACTAAAATCAGAATTTAAAATTTGGTTCTCTTCAGTTATTTCTACGGGAGGTCATTTTGTATGATGAAAGAAAAATTTGTAAACTTGATGCTAGATCGGTGATAACGAAGCAGTTCTTTCGAATTGAAACGGCAAAATATGCGTAAAAAAGCTGTTAAAAACTCCAAGAAACGCAAATTTTCAAACAATTGAATCGCCCGCCGCAAAGGTATGTTTAAATCGCCCTCGCGTTCAGTTCATGTGCCACATCATTAAGCGGCAGCAACAAGAACTACCGCCAAAAGCTTGCGGCATCCGAGGTCACACCACCGCGCTCGGTAATCTCGGATGTCATTAAGGACCATGGCCGGATTAGATCGTCGGCGCCGCCGCCGCCGCTGCTCGAGTCTGGCCATGCAACGGCTAACAGGCATATGACTGGCTTGTCACCACCATTGTTTTGCTATGGCGTGAGCCCCTGCCGTGCCTTTGCCACTGCGACTGACCCTTGCGCGCAGGCTACACTTCCCACGTCCGTTGCTCCGTCTCGCAAATTGTGCGCGGAGGCAACATTACTACTTAATACTCATTTTTTCTCTCCAACACGGAGTGAAGAGCGAGATTTCATGTTTATACCAAGCATTTATTTTAAACATTATGCGTTTTCGCATCTTTGTGTGATCCATATTAGTGTACATTTTGCTTTTTGTTTTTAGAAAACGTATTTACAAAAATTTGGGCGCGCACGGTTTTAACGAATATGGATATAACGAACAAAGTTTCGTGCCTCATACTACTTCGTTATAACTAGTTTCGACTTCACAACAAAATGTCCCGTACCATGTATGTTGTACAAAAGCAAAACGCAAGTATTCGGTTTTCACAATGCGGGAAAAATCTCCCGTTCGTGCTGTCTCCGACTTTCCATTTTATATTTTTATATTAAAAAGGCTGACAAGAGAGAGCCTCATCTTATTGCGACCTACGTGGTTTGTGCGCACTGAAGCATTCACGCGCGAGAACCTGCAGACTAAATGCTCGATGTCTCGTGCTCTGAGGCTCAGCTTTGATTACGGGATTTATTCTAATAGAGATGCGGAAATAGTTTTATACGGCACGACCAATGCATCGCAATAGGCTTTAATCATTTGCAGTGGTTTTTGATGCCACCTGACGAAAGAATATGTGAATTTTTGCTTTTTTTAGGTTATAAAAGTTTAGTCTATATGGCGTCTTACGTATTTTTAAGATCGGTAGGTACTACTTAAGATAGTTCGTTTCGTATTCGCCGCATATTTAAAATGGTGGCCAAGTAAATGATCAATTGCTGTAGCATTGCAGGGACGCCCTCATGTGAGTTAAGGTTTGCCAAGGAGTGTCCATATGGTGGTCAAGGTGACGCGCACGACAGATATGCTGTCAATCGCAAGGGACTATCAGGTCAACCGGAGGCCATGCCGTTATAAATACCCTCTGTAAGCCAAATCGCGGCACAATAGTTGATCTGACAACATCACACAACATGACCACCAAGCAAAACTATCAGGTTGTTGTGGCTGTAGGCAGAAGGGAAAGAAAATGCATGGGCCTGCTACTGGCTCTGTAGCTGAGCCACCTTCGCTGCCTCCTGCGGACAGAAGAGAGAAAGCAAGAAGAAAAAGAAGAGGGAGAGAAAGATGCGTGCCGGAACAGCCGTAAAGTCCACCACCTAAGCGGTGACGGGTGCAATGACGGCCTACAACAGATATAAATTTGGTGGCTCGCTAGCCCCTACCGCAAGCGGTATTGACCTACCAGTCCCAGTCCCGTAGGACCAGGAACAGCCACCCGTCACCACCTTCCTGCTCCCCAAACCTTTCAGGTAAAGCTCGACAGTAATGAAATCATGTTTGCTAGCGCTTTTTTAACACACAAAGGACATTAGACGAAGGAGGAACACATAAGAACAGGACGGACGCTAGTCTTCAACTGTTGTTTATTGAAGCAACATGCCATATATGGGATCTCAAATTGGTCATCACACATGCGTAGTGAGGGTGCCATGCTTAACTCCCATATCTCTTTATCAGATAGTTACACAGATGGAGTGCTGATGCAGTTTTGGCCTTTCTCATTTATAAACAGGGCTTCGAAGATTTTCCTTTCTGATTGAGCCTTATTTGTTGCCAGTTCGCGCGTGTTGTGAATGATCGGTGTGCAGGGTAATGGCTTTGGGTTGCCGGGGTGTGTTTTGATGATGAACCGCTTGCAGTATTCAGCGAGATTCCCCCAGCTAATATAGATCCAGCAGCCAAATTATGCTCTCAACCTTTTATTTAAGCATCGACCCGACTGTCCAATATACACCTTGCCACAAGTTAGCGGGAATTCGTACACGACACCGACATTGCACGGGATGAACTGCGTCTGGGGCTTTTTAGCACAAATCAGCTGTCTTGCCGCACCATTCACAACAGGGCACAGCCGCACTAGCTTCTTTGGGGCAGTCAATAAAAGATCGACGCCACACTTTTTTGCCAACTTTTTTGATATGTTGTGACACGTTGTGCACGTAGGGCAACGCCACAAGTCGAGTTCGCCGATGGGGATCTTCGCGGTTTTGTCACCGTCCAATTCTCTCTTCTTTCAGTAGCTTTTCAGCCACAGATGTAATGGTTTCTTCAGGAAATCAAGCGTTCTTTAGGCGAAGGTTTCGCAACCCCACGCTTTCAGGGATGCAATGTTAACAATATTGAGAACAGCGCGGATGGCATTCATGGCGATGCCTCTCTTAATCAACTAAAAATGCGCTGACTGGTAGAAGGACGGCATATGCATTGGTTCCTGCATCGGCCGAGCACGTAATATGTTTTAGCCTATTATGACCAACGTATTATTGCGCGGATAAATACTGGCAAAGTAAAACTCATTTTTAGACATTTTGACGACTACTTTGTGGTAATGAATCTTGAAATGTTTGAGAATAGGGAAGATATGGTGGGAAATGTGCTTGATGTGTTCGACTCCAGTAGCCTCACAACGGAAATGCCAAGTGACGATAGGTTACAGTTCCTTGATATATGCATAAGATTTGGAAGTGATCGCGTTTGCTTGTTTTATCAGCCGAGGACAACAAAAGAAATTCTTAATTACCATTCAGCGCATTCTAAGCTGATTAAGGGAGGTATCGCCATGAATGCCGTCCGTGCCGCTCTCAGTAAGTATTGTCAGCATTGCATCTCTGAAAGCATGGCGTTGCAAAACCTTCGCCTAAAGAATGCTGGGTTGCCTGAAGAAGCCATTACATCGGTGGTTTCTTGTCTGGTGGAGGATATATCCACCTTTCTAGTTTAAAGGGATTACGGTAGTCATGATGCACCTTTTTGTTTATCGATACCTTTTCACTGACGAATGCTGATGTAAAAGATTTGCGTGAAGGTGTTTAAAACGAAAGATATGTCTGAACATTAAAAAGATGTCGAACTGTAGTGTTCAGCATGGGGCTAAATATCTCGTGATTGTTTGCAGTTTCTGTTCTAAGCAATTGAAATTAAGTAGAAATAGGCTTAAATTGCGATCAAAGGAGCATCTGATGACTT
Source organism: Amblyomma maculatum (assembly GCA_023969395.1). Lineage (NCBI taxonomy): Eukaryota > Metazoa > Arthropoda > Arachnida > Ixodida > Ixodidae > Amblyomma > Amblyomma maculatum. The sequence goes on from JAJIZL010057578.1 coordinate 31,018, forward strand.
AGAAATTATGGTCATGCATAATAATGTAAAATAAGTTGAAATAAATACAGCAGACAGCCCTCCTACCTAAGGAAGATTGAGTTAAGAAAACTATGATCACATACAGTGTCCAAAATTGTTAGAATCGACACAACTGAAATTCAAAGCATGCTCGCTATTTCATCATTCTATAGCGTATAAAGAGAAGTCTCCACTGTTACCCTTAAAAATTGTATCTTCACTACACGGGTAGTTTGAAAAATGGTGTCCGCAAATGAAATTACCTCTCTGAAATGATCAGATGCAAGCACGCTATTTACTCCTTATACCAGCGCAGAGGAAACAATGAGGACATAAAGTCCATTGACATGATTCCTGTGCGTTTGATCTCCCACCTTTGTGAACTTTACGCAAGAAAATTGAAAATTTATTTGCGTTAAAGTAAACAATATTCCTACTATGAACTTTATTACAAAATTCAAAATATCTGTGAACGTACGTGAAATGTAAAATTTCAAAATGGAAAACAAACGTGGGATTGCTCGTATAAGCCAGTCAACCTCCATGCATTTTCACGCTTTTCTTCACCCCGCAAACCAGAGATCACAACGCGAAGCGTCTTATGCATGCCTCTCGCTTTCTTCACTTCCATGCAGACGTCTTACACCTGTGCTGTTGTATTGTGACACGTACCTGTGCTGTCGTAGCAACCTAACTTCATCGGTGCATGTTGTGGACTTTCGCGCTCCACATTTCGCCTATCGCATCTCATTCGGAGGATTGAGTCGAACATTTTTGAAAGAGCATGCCGTTAATGCTCTTGTTTAAAAAACAATATTAGATTTATCAAGTAACGTGACAACTGTGATGAGACATCAAAAATACTATGGCACATTACGCTTTAATGTAAAACTGATGGCAGAGCGATGCTGTTTTCGTTTGGTTTGAATATGTTGTCCGCAATTATACTTCGAGATCATTATTACTATCTGTTGTCATCGCTGGTGTGTGACAGACACTACGCCTTTTCATTCCTGCAAATCAACTTGACCCTGCTTTATGCTGCTCCGGTATACTCTGTGCTGCAGCGTTCGAGGAAGCGCCAAACTAAAGGTACAGCACGGATACCTAAATCGGGCACCGGGCTATTTTAGTTATTATACATGAGTGGATTGACATCATGAGAACGTTAAATCCGATCATGGTGGCTTCATTACTGGAAAACATGCAGTTGCGCACTCTACACAGGGAAACCTCGGGCTTAAACAGCATCACTTGTAAAACAAACTATCCGGTTACTGCCGCATTGGCGCACCTCTTGTGTGGGGCTTCTAGTAGAGGTTTGAGTGAACCAAATTGCTGCCGTGAGTCGATAGTCCAGATCCAGCAGTAGTCTGATATTGGCGATAGTTGCAGCGAGCTCACCGCCTTCGCTGCAACTTGCACCCTCTTGTGAGTGAGCCTCCTGGTTGACTAGGGAGCCCGAACCTAACCCACCCCCTTCCCCTCTAGGCCTCAGGTGATTCTCATGAATAAAGCTTCATGAATTAATGAGTGAATGAATGAATGAATGAATAAATTAGTCACGTGATCTTTTTTGTATTTCGCGGGATATTTTTTTTTTTATCAGAAAAAAAATTGACTTCAGGCTTCCATTGTGTGAAATAAGTAGAATGATCATTTCTGAAGGTGCTCTTCAAGACTTCAAATCACGATCATTGGGTAGTGTCAATATTTATAAATTGGCAACAATTGTCCGAAGTACTTGTTAATTTGTGTATGCTTTTTTGCGATTTTAACAATTTGTTTTATTTATTGTATTGTATTTTGTATTTTTATTCGATTGTTTACTTCGCGTCTGATAGTACAGAAGTTGTAATTAGGCACTTGTGTCAGTTCTATTGTCGGTCCTTTGTTACAGTGCGTTATTATGTCATATAAAAACGAGGTATCAATCTAGCCCATCACATAATGATGCTAGAAGTTCCCCGAGTTCACTTTAATACACTAAAATGTGCGAAAAGGGCGTCGTTGAGAGTTTCACTAGTGAGAAAATTTCCTGTGGTTTAATCAATGGTTTACCCGAGTACAATTGCGGAAGCGAAACCTGCGGCGAACGCAGCGGCGGCAGCACCTCTGAGTCACTGTGCCACGGAAGAGTCGGCGGTGGCCCTTCTGTGCCAGCCATGCTCCGTGTGACGTCACTCGCTCCTCAAGCATACGCTGCTTGGCTTATCGGGGGCTCAGCGAGACTAGCATAGTGTTGCTTCCGCACAAAAATAAATTGTTCACAAGAAACAGAGATACAATCTGCTAAGTTTGTTTCTTGGACACCTGAAACGCGCGGGAAGGGGTGGGAAGAAGGTGGAAGTGAAAGGGGAAAGAGAGAATGCGCCGCTGTAGTGAGGGCTGTTCAGTAATTTTGGCCGCCTAGGTTTCATTTATGTGCATTGACATCGCACAGGACACGCACGGCTCTTCGTTTCGCCTCCATCGAATCACAGCTGCCAGTAGTCGGGTTCGAACTCGGGTACTCCATAACAGTAGTGAGGTATCTTAAACAGCTCCGCCCCGGTGGCACAATGGTAAAGATGTCTGACTACTGTACCGAGCTCCCGCGTTGGAAATAGGCTGCCAGCGGCCAAGTTTCGACGGATGCGAAACGGAGATGAGTCGGCGTGCAAACCGAAGTGAGCGCACGACAAAGATTGCCAGGTGGTCGAACTTGCTCCGTGTCTCTCCATTCTGGCAACTCTCTCTCTTGCCACTTTCAGTCCCACATTCCACGCTTCCCTCCAATGGAAGCGAAACGAAGAGGCGTCAGTGTGCTGTGCGATGACAGCGCACGTTAAAGATCCCCAGGTGGTCGAAATTACTCCGTAGCCCTCCACTATGGCTCCTCGTTCTCTTTCCACTTTCACTCCCGCCTTTCTCCATTCTCTTATGGCGCGGTTGAGGTGTCCACGGGAAACAAGTGCGACAGCCACCACGCCTTTCGCTTCCTATAAATCAATCAGTTCCCTCCAGTCCAAGACGGAGAGTTCTCATGTGAATATTGTCACGTGCCTAGCACCACGCGACCCGGCGCTGGGCCGCAACGACGACGAAGTGGTTGTTGGAGCGTAGAGAGCGCTCGCGCCGGACCTTGTTCGAAGAACGCTTTTAGAAACGCTTCGAAAACAAGTGGCGTCCGTGTGCTGTGCGTTGTCAGCGCACGTTAAAGATCCCCAGGTGGTCGACATTACTCGCTCCACTACGGCTTCCCTTTCTCTCTTTCCACTTTCACTCCTACCTTCATCCCTTCCTTTACGACGTGGTTCAGGTATCCACAGAGCAAGTGTGACAGATACTGCGCCTTTCCCTTCCTATGAAACAATTATTATTATCAGGTCTGCCTGCACGTCGCTCTGTGTCAGCTCGTCTGAGGCTCTTTCGGTCGTGACAATATGTTCGATGATTTTGACAGCAAGTCAGATTGCCAATAAAGAAAATTTCAAAAAGAACAAATTTTTTAATGTCGACCTTGGTATTCTAGCGCGGTAGTTTAAAACAGTGGTCACGGAAGCACACAAGTCTTCAAAATATTAGGTTGATTAAAGAAACACTATATAGGTTTTTAGCACCAGGACAGAAAGGCAACTTTTGATAACGGCGGGAGGTGCAAACGGGCTAGACTGTCCTTGAACCACACAAAGTGTGCTACTTTTGGCGGAGCTTTATAAAAATCTGGCCCTGAATTGGATTGGAAAACATTTATTATCAGCAACGAGTGATTCATGGGCGCTACACTTAGATGCCCTCAAGCCCGATGCTCTCGGCGACCTTTTGAGCCCACTCAGTAGCCCGAACGTGCGTTAACGGGTCTCAGCTGGCCTATAGCCTCCCACCACTCGAAAGAAGGGACTGGTAGTAGGTCCGCCTGTGGCGGCGCTTTTTTGAAGCTCCATAATATGTGATCGTATCCTGCTATTTCGCCGCAGTGTTTCCAATTTGGATTGTATTGTGCTGGGTACATGTGCGCTAATTTAGATTGGCTGAAGAAGGCACGCGTCTGGAGCCGACGCCAGGTACTTCCTGCCTTTTGTCTAGTTTCTTGTCTGGTGGAGGATATATCCGCCTTTCTAGTTTTAAGTGATTAGTGTAGTCATGAAATGAGATTAGTGCATCTCTCGAGAAATTGGGGGAATCAACCTGGCTCACCGCTCGGCTGACATAACCTCGAGCTATACTGTGAGCCAACTCGTTTCCTTTGTTCCCCGAGTGTGCCGGCACCCATATTAATTCCACCTCTTTTTGGTTCCAGCCTTTATATCTTAAAATTCATTCTGTCTCTTTGTAGATCATGCCCCTCGTAAAATTGTTTATACCAGATTTGGAGTCACTAATTATGGTAAACGCTTTGGTGCTGACCATCGCCATGGCGATAGCCGATTCCTCCGCTGTCCCTGAGTAGTTTGTTTTTATTGAACCTGCCGTTAATGTTTTACCCGAGTCGCTCACGCCCACGATAGCAAAAGAGTTGCCTCCTTTGTATTCCGCCGCGTCTACATAAGCAGTGTAACCAGAGCCTTCTAACTTGGCCTCGAGGGCCTTTGCTCTTGCTTTTCTTCTGCCTTCATGAAAAACAGGGTGCATGTTTTTTGGTAGCGGTTTAATAGTAAGTGCGTTCCTTACTTCAATCGGCAATTTTGCTTGTGCATTTCTTTCCGGGATTCCATTTGTGGTCCTAATTTACCCAGGATTTTCCATCCCGTGGATATGGTGGCGAGCCTCTTTATCTGTGTTATTATATGTGACTCGCATAGTTCCAAGGTGTTATTGTAGACCCCCAGTTTAACAAGTCTTTCCGTAGGCGTGCAGTGGGGTAGTCCCAGTGCTGCTTTATATGCCTGCCTTATGATCGTTTCAATTTTGTTCTTTCCTGCCACCCCTAGCTTGAGGTAGGGGATCGTGTAGACTAATCTGCTTATCACAAAAACCTGAGCAATTCAGCACAAATCTTTCTCTTTGACCCCGCGTCTTTTGTTGGCTATTTGCCTTATTAACCTGGTTGTCATGTTGATTGCTGACTTAAGTCGATTTATTCTTTTTGTCTTCTTTCCATTGTACTGGATTGTGAGTCTCAAGACCCTGATTTTGTCCACTCTGGTTATCGGTGAGCCATGTAATTCCCCCAAAATGTCTTCAGCGTTGATATTGCGTTTTTTTTCTCCTCGGATTACCAGAAGTTCCGATTTGCTTGGTGAGCATTTCAGCCCTGCCCATTCCGCATATTCATCAACAATGTCGATTGCCTGTTGAAGATTTTCTTCTATTTCCCCATCGTTGCCTGTGCATGTGCATAACATAACATCATCAACATATAGCGTATGTTTCACCCCTTTCACAATTTTCAGTAATGGTGGGAGGTTCTTTAACGCTAGGTTGAAGAAGAAAGAGGAAGGAACTGAGCCCTGTGGGGTGCCCTTGTCTCCTAGCTTAATTGTTTCAGACCTGATGTCTCCAAGGCTTATTTCTGCTGTTCTTTCGGTTAGAAAATCGCTAACGTAGTCGTAAATCCTCTTGCCAGGGGCAATTTCCTCCAGATTATTTAATATGGCTTCGTGTTTGACATTATCAAATGATTTCTGTAGATGAAGGCTAAGTACAGTTTTTGTGCCCCGTTTATTGGGCGCGTCAATTATGTCTGCTTTGAGTTTAATCATTACATCCTGCGTGGACAGCTTGCTCCTGAAACCTAGCATTGTTTCGGAAAATACCGCCCTTTCCTCTGCATACTCCTGAAGTCGGTTTAGTATTACATGCTCCATCAGCTTTCCTAGGCACGGTGTTAGCGATATCGGCCTGAGGTTGCCTACTTCAAGTTTCTTCCCAGGCTTCGGAATGAAGACCACTTTAGGATGTTCCCACTCTGAAGGCATTCTACTTCGTTTCCATACCCCATTAAGAAAGTCGGTGAGTGCCGTGATTCATACTAAATCTAGGTTTCTCAGCATTTTATTGCTCACCCCATCTGCTCCCGCTGCTGATTTGGCTCTTAGAGGACTCATTGCTCTCCATACCTCTGTTATTGATATGTCTCTACCTAGCTCTGTGTTCTCTCGTCCTCGATATGGTGCAGATGAACCCTCTTTGTACGTATTAGGGTATCTGCTCTTCAGTTCCTTTATGAGGTTTTCAGCCGTGCCCTGGTATTTATGAATCAATCTTTTCAGCTGTCCTTGAGCGGCGGTCTTAATTTGTCCAGGATCTAGAAAGTGGCGTAGAAGTTGCCAGGTGTTTTTACACCGAAGTTTCCCATTCAATTCATCGAAAATCTGCCCCTAGTGTTGACTCTGAAGTTCGTTCGAGTATTTTTCTATCTGTTGTTCAAGTGTAGATATTCTCTTCTTTAGCCTTCTATTGCACCTCTGCTTTTTCCATCTTTTCGTAAGGCTCTCGTGAGCTTCCCACATGTGGGCCAACCTCGAATCTGTTATATCATTTCCGGCGGTGGAGATCTCTTTAGTGTGTGTGTTTGCATGACTTTTGAGTCGTTCAACCCATTGATTTAGATTCACGATCTCCCTCGGAGCGGTTCTATCCCTGACTTTTCTAAGAGTATCCCAATCTGTCTGCTCCTTTTTGTGCAGCAACCCCTTCAGCGGTCTGGTATGTATTTCAGTCTCTATGATATAGTGATCACTACCTAAGGTGTGTTCTGTGTTTGACTACTTCTCGCCCTCAAGGTCTCTGCCCAGTGTCAAGTCTGCGGACATGTCTACACATATGCTGTTGCCTTTCATTGTGGTGTCTTGTTTGCTGTTTAGTATTGTTAGTGTTAAATGTTGAATTTCCATCTATAGTTTATTTCCTTTGGGGGAGGTCATTATATATCCCCAAGCCGGATGCGGGGCATTAATAGCCCTTTCCTGTCATCTAGTCTTATGGCTTTCCGTAAAAGATCTGCCAGCCCTGCCCCTCAGTTTATGGGCGAGTTGCACGTATTCAGAATAAAGAGTGTTGTCTCCCTTTGTGTTTGGGATTAGTTCAATCATTACGTAGTCTTCACTCGTGTTTTCGATTTCGTGTTGTATTGCTGTCAAATTTCTCTGCACTAACGTAGCCGTGAACGGCCTAGGTTTACGGCCCTATTGTAATTCTAGCGGGGTATACGCGGCATAGCCGGTTACTTTTACTGTACCGCTTGCCTCTTGTAGCGTGATTACATAGGGTGTGTTTTCAATTTTTTGAATGTGCACGTGCCTGCAAGTATTCCTCTCTTAGAGTGGAAACCTCTGCAGTTCCACCCCCCGATTTTAATTTGGTGGGGAGGGGCCATGATGTCTTTGGACTGTTGCTGCGGTGGCAGCTGAGGGAGGGCGTTGCCGGCAATCGAGGGAAGGCTTGCTTCTATGTTCGTTAGTCGTTCCATAATTTGCTGGAAGCAAGTCATTGTTTGTTCTCTGACCATGACGAATTCCGCCTTAAGATTATCTACCTGCTCTGTTAGTTTGTCAACTCTAGCCGAAACTGCATCTATTCTGGCATCTTGAACCCCTGCCCGCTTCAAGAGTACATTCATCTCCAACCTAGGCTTGCTGTAAGTCGGGGTCGATGCTTCCTCATTCGAATTTTCTGCCACTTTTTTGGCCTTGCTGTCTTCTGTGTTTTCCTCTCTGGGTAGAGGTCTTTTCGCGGGAACTCGGGTGTCCTCTCCATTGATTTTTCGTTATGTACCATTTCGTTAGTATTACATGGAGACGACTGACTAGTGCTTCGGGAATTCTGCATAGGTGACTTGTCGAGTACCCTCTACATTTTCGTGTTATCAATAATAAGTTTCCTCAATTCTGCCAATTCCTTCTTTATGGTTTCAAGCTCTCTGTCCCCATTAGCGAGTTGTTCTACCAGTTCCTTCTCTCGAGCCGTTTCCCAAGGGAAGATCTTAACTGGCCAGCGCACCTTTTTGCTTGTGTCTCCATTCTTGCTTGGACTCCTTCCTTTGACTTGGTCAGGACCTGAGCCGACGACTTCGTCTCCTGTCCCCGGAAGTGGTGGAAAGGAGTTCGACCTACTTCTCCCCCGGTAGCATTTGTGATTGTCGTTGACCCGCGATCGTGGCTGGTGTGCAGAGTCATGTTGCCCCAGGTCGCTCTTGGGTTTGTGGGGCTGTGTCTTGGTAGCCTATACTTACAATTCCTACTGCCGGTGTTGTGCATCCCCCCGCATACAATGCATTCGGGCTTGCGCGTCGGTAGTTCTCCATCCGTTGACTCCGGCTTGTCTTCGCCGCATCTGCGGCAGCGCTCTATCCATGGTTTGTAGCACGCATCCATCCTGTGCCTTGTCTTCCTACAGTTGTAACATGTCTCCACCCGCTCTCGGTACGGGTAGACAGTGAACACTGATCCCCACTAGAAAACTTGTCTTGGGAGCCTTTCCAATCCAAAGGGGATCAGGATAGATCTTGACTTGCCAATTCTCCTTGCGTTGAGTACGGCGATGTTCGGGTTCCGCTTGGTAAAGCCTTCCCAAGCAGCACGCCGTCAATGGACCACCACTGGTCCAATATTGGGATATATTGGTCCCGATATTGGTCAATATTGGCGTCTGATTGGGGCGCACAAAGAGCCAAGATATATGCCAACCAATTTGATTTGCTCTCCTATCAAAACCAGTATTAGCATGCTACCTTGTTTACTGGCATTCAATGGCACTCAATGGCTACTCAATATCTTCCACCCAAGCTCACTCACTGGTTGTTGTATCACGGCTATCCCGCCAAGCTCACTGGCCATCCAATATCTTGTTTCCATGCTTATTCACTAGATATTTACAACTGGCATCCGGCCAGATTTATCGGCTACCCAATACTTCCAACCCAATCTTGCCCAGTGGTTTTGCATTATTGGCATCCAGCCTCAGCTATTGGCAATCCGGCAAATTGTAGTGCTGAATGTTTCAATAATCAGTACTACGGCTAGTTGTTATTTCGTGCTATGACTAATAGGCAACTACAAAGCCATCCCATGCGTGTGTCAGGCAGACATCTCCTGTTGCCATTAAAGTATATATATATCTCTCTCTCCCATGCGTATGCAGTGATGATATTTTTCATGTAGCTTTTTATTGAAATAAAGCATGCTGAGAATATCCATGCACAGAAAATAATACAGCTGAAAGGTTCATTGCATGGTGATTTATTAGGTGCGCATGGGTTACAGGGCATGGAAATATTTAGGCAGAACTCTTAGACTTCAGTGCTCCTCCCGTTTTTGCGTCCCTTGGCAAGGTGTACTCAGGTCCCAGGTTGGAGGAAGGCGCTGAGTTCATCGCAGCTTCTTTTGTGGTCGGTTGTAAGGGCAGCAGCTCCCAGCAGCCTTTAAATATATGGACTTGAGCAGGGTGTATAACAATGTATTTCCTTTCGCAGATGGCACCTGGAAATAAAAGCAACATTCATAATCCTATTAAGAGAAAAAACTTTTGGAAAGAGGAAGTACAGCTAGACCGTGGAGTAAAAATGCAAAATAAAGCACCACCTGTTGGCCCCCGGGCAACTTTCTTGTCTGGCTTACTCAGGTTGAAATAAGCTGCATACTCGGTGAGGCCAGCCATATTAACTTGGTTATATTGGTTGCGACATCTGGCAGCGCACGACTTCCCATGTGGATGTGTTGTTGACGCTGAAAACATAAAACAAATGATTCCGTTATCTATTCGTTAAACAGTAGTCAGTGCTTGCCCCCTTCTACTTGTAGTGCCTTTCTGATCGAACACCTGTAGGAGAAAGACGTCGTCATAACTTCATGCTTCAGATCAATAGCTTTCCTTTGAATAGCTTTCGTTAGGGTAGATTGCCGCAAGAACTGAAAGAAACGACAAAGAAAAAAGAGACGCAAAAAATGGTAGTCGCACTCCGACCGCGGCTGCTAAAATTAGTGTACACCGCATCATTACTGCAAACAGAACATTTTAAAATTTGTCAAAGCTGCAGCCAAAACAACGTACTACACAGATGCTTTGGGGTTTGTATGATATACTCAAATTGAAAAAATAACGAAATCCGTAGCGTAGCATCACGTTTGTTGTGGAAACAAGTTTGTACGTGTTGTAAAGTATAAGAACTATGGTAGCAACTGTAAATAAGAATCCCCTTTTCAGAATTTTTTTTTCATAGAGTTTTTCGCGAGGACAATAGAAGCTCTTGCACGTAGAAGATAAAGTGTCATGTTTCAGGCAAGCCCCTTTTTTTCTGCGCGATATAACAATCAATAATTGTGGATAAGTACATTTTTGAACGAAAAGATTTTTTTATTATTTCCGCAAAAATTTAAATTTAGCAGTAAGAATAAGTGCGTCGGCAGATATTCTTTCCGGACGCTTTTAGTTTTCTACAAGTGATAGTAAAACTGCACCTGCTGGCTATTTTATGACACTTCTACTTGGGGATTAGCGCAGGAGAAAGATCAAACACGTGAATAAGCTAACTGTCGTTTAGACCATTCCAAACGCTCATTCATGACGGCAAATTACAATATTAAATATTCGCCCGCAACTAAAAATCATGTTCCAGAAAGCTCAACTTAACCATGAGTTTTGAATATAGTATGTAAAAGAAATTGATCACTTAGACACACAGCACGCGCGATGAAGTTTTAACCTCAAAATCACACAAAACACGCATCATGTTTTACAGGGCCACACTTTTCTTTTGCAATACAAATTGGCCACCTCTGCGCCGTAAATTTTGTCTTTGTGACCAGAGTTCATACATACAAAATAGTGCGCTAAAAATACAGTTCAGAAATGACTAGCGTGGTGCGGTCCAAATAAATGGCTTTCCGTTCTTGCAAGCATATTGGTTATTGACATGATGATCAAGGCTGACAACATACAGCACCAAATCATTCAAAAAAAGGTATCTTACCGTAAGGCTGGCGCAGATTAGCAGACCTGTGTTGCAACAATCCAAAATGAATGTTGCTAGGAAAAGTACATCCCAGTGATCTGATGCTTTATCACACCTGGTAAGAAAAAGTAGCCATCTTACAACGAGACAAAGCAAGAAATGATCTCAGAAAGCTCAGTTCAGTTATGAACAAACAACTTAAAATGCTGGTGATACTCACAGATATCCTCTTTCAGGCATGGTCATTAAAACGAATTGGAACTTTCACATGGCTTGGGGTTTCGGTTCTGCTGTCCAAAGCTGCGGGAGCTCGAGCAGCTCGGGAGCTGCTCGAGCTGCGGGAGCTCGAGCAGGCCGGCCGGACGCCTCTGAATCAACCGCTTGTGTCGAATTTCGAGGCACGGTTGGATTGGAAGGAAGCAGAAGGGTCGTTGTGTTTTCCCTCTCTCTCTCTCTCTTTTTTTTTTGCTTGAGATCTGTCCAAAGAGGAGGCATAAAGCTCGAAAGGCTGTAAAAGAAATGAAAGAGGTCCCGTAGGACCGCGCGAGCCCAGAAGGCTGCCAGCCAGGAAAGTTGACTCCCCCCACCTCTCCCCACGTCCCATCTCCCCTTCCCCCGGACGCCAAGAGTGCCGCCGCGACATTAGGCCAGCAAAACCCGCGTCCGGTACCCCCCCCTCCCCCCAAAATATCCCTCAGATCCTAGAAGAAGAAGTTGGCGGGAAGGAAGGGAAGAGTGCGGGGGAGTAGACGGGGGGGGGGGGCATTGTGAGCAACGCATGCCTAGCCGGGAGGAAAGAAAGGGCAGTGACGGTCGCTGTCCTTCACGGGGAGAAAAGGCTACAAAACCTGAAGTTGAAAGCAGTTTGGAAAATTGCTTTTGTCAAGGCCCTCGGGCGGAGAGGCGACAAAAGGACGAGAGAATGGAAACCATATGTTCTTTGCGCCAAGCATGTGAGGAGGAATGCGCAGAGTTTTGCCCCCGGCTTCTCTAAAACAACGAGAAGTGCGTTCGGAGCTCTTTGGTCGCCTCGGTTGCTGGCTCGGTAACGTTTTCAGTGGCGTGATAACCTCGCTACATTTTTTTGTCAATGCGAAATGCGTTTTACCTATGTGTTTCAGTAATAATCACATACGTAAAACAACCTTCAGTTTTCACGGAATCATTCTCGGTTCGAAAAATGGACATAATTTTTTTACTAAAGGTGGCACACAGGTTAATGACGGAGTGCTCTTGGAACGTCATCACGCGCAACTGAGCGATGCAGCAGCCCGTATACTTTCTGTATTCCTATTAAAGAAAAGAAAAGCGAAAACGACAATAACTACGGGTACTTCAAGGTTAAATTCCCATGTTATTAAGTTTTATTTTTTTTTTTCAAATCAGGTCGACGTTAAGAGCAAGAAAAAATCCGCATAGAACTAAGCGTGGGCATATAAAGCAGCAAGAGATACAAAATACTCTACGAGCTAAGATCTGAAGAACTAAATTGGCAGTAAAGAAAGAATAGAAAGAAAGCAAGGGTCAACATTGAAACTATATCTAAGAACTTGGGACAAAGTGTAGTCCTCAGAAAGAAGCGTGGTAAAATCATCTTTCAGCCCGCGGAAGCTGCGCTTGTGAAAGCTGCAGAATATTTCAGAGGAAACCTAATTGTCAATCATGTGTTAGATTCTTCGACAGTGACGTTCTCTAAAAATGACCCAAAACTGCTTAAATAACGCACTCGCATTACTTTTATTATACATGAATTGCCATTAGCTATCTGGTTGACACGATGGGATATAATTGCTTAGTTCTCTGGAGGGAAACGCCTTCGGTGCGGTGATTATATGGTTGGATAATAAGGCATAGAATGCCTGAAGAATAGTTTCTGATCAGTGCTTAGGAGAACGCTGTCAAAAGCTGTAGTCAAATGCATCATTGTGAGCCATGCATTGCAGCTTTCGAGCAAAAATAACTATTTTGCAATTTCAATTTTGTTACCATATATGCTGGCGACACATGAGCGCGCAGTCATTGCACTGTAGGTAATTGTTTCAAATTTTTATTTTTTTCGTTTGCCTTGCCACATGCAGTGCTGTTGATTTTTTTTATTATCTTTTACATGTACACGACTTTTTGGCAGTGTGCGATTTACGTCGCATTAGAATACGAACCATTCCAGTGCAGTTCAGATTTCTTATCTTGTCAAGTGAATTAGCTAGACATAGCGTAGAATATATGTTGCTTGTATTTTTTCTTTGAGCTAAAATATTTTATGCGCTGCTACACCGATGGCCATAGTTGTTCAGTCTTTCTCTGTCTATTGCTGAAGCCCACAGCAGAGCGCTAAAGTGTACAGGAATAAGATGCAAATTTGTGTTTAGTAGATATTAGAACTCGAAGACCTTGAAAGCAGCCCAACATATCTGTCTATAAGAACAGCTGGTACTGAGGCGTGGTATAGTCGGTGCTGATGCTGAATGCTTGAAACTGCTAGCATAATGGCGAATCATGCAGTGAGTGTTTGATTGGCTAGCGCGATCGATCTCTCCCACCTCTGCTATTGCTTGAACATATGGAGGGTTTCTCTCTATTGCGTAAAACAAGGCGGAAATAATGATGCTACGCGTGCGTGTTTCCAATCATGGACAAACGTTTACAGGATGTGGATTCACCGGATATATTCGATCGTTTTTGCGTTTACTATCCAAACGTAGCCACTGGTGTTTGTTCAAGCGACTCACACGTTCTGTTGTGTTCTTTGCATTTGAGTATACCTTGCGTTTCTTGACTGCGCAGGTGGTTTTTCGCGGACACGCATCTATTAAACGCTTGTTTGTCAGATGTGTGCTCGAGCGTGTGCATATGCTTGTGCACTCGTATGCGTATATATAGGCCCATGGAACGAAATCCCATGCTCGAGAGTTGTTGTCGAGATGTGTTCAGGATCTGTGCACTGATGTGTCTATCACTTTCAATCATCCTGGTTTGACGAGATCAGAAAAACAAATCGTCTCCACCGGGAATCGGACTCCTAGCCTAGCTAGCGCTTTAATCAACTGCGCCAAACCTTGCATCGCGAAACTAGCACCATACGTAATTCTCCTTGTCTACCGTGATGATAGCGACGAGAATGATGCTGCAATTAGTGATATTGACAATGATGACAGTACCAATGGTAATGACGCTGCGTTTAGTTGATAACGACAATGATACGTGATGCACCGTACACAGCAGCATTATTCTCGCCTTCGCAATTTTCTGCAGTGTAGATTCCACGTGCTGTCAGAATTTTTTCAACACTTGGCTAAAGTTTGGAACACTATCTGTGTTATCTACGTCCACGCGTGATCGACATCCGGCCCTCTAGTCTGCAGGAATTGTCTCGAAGATATTATATGCAGAATTTTACATAACAATTATTCGTGCCTAAAATCGTAAATAAGAGTACTCTACCAAAATTGTCAAATATAATCGCAGGTCATTCGCAGCAATTAGTGAATCAAGGAAATTATATTCAGAAAAATATATTCTACATTTTCTGTGATGGGCACTTCTGTGCATTTTGTGTGGTCAGCTCAAACAGTTTTAAGACAATCTGTACATTAATCCCAAAAACATTATATATATGGGGGCCCAAATTACGTATGGCGTATGAATATCTTCTACAGTTGAACGTAAACTGATGTCCGGGCCAGCGAAAAATTTCGTTGGAACGAAATTAGTCCAAAAACAGTTATATTAGGATTTATGCAATTGAAAAATTTCTGTGTCGGCCAGAGCTGCTTCTACTATTTTTTAGCGCCGCCGCAGCCTGAAATGTGCTATGGTGACCAGCCATCGAAGCTCATTAGACAATATTGACTACTAGAAACCGCGATATATACAATATTGGAATGCCACCAAATCTGATGGGACAATATTGACCAATCTATGTCGATATATTTCATGTTGACAAGCGATCCATATTGGCAGAACATTATTGCCCAACCTATGCCATCAGGATGCAATGCTGGCTAGCCATCACAGTCCATCGAACAATATTGAACAATATAATGCAATATGTATACATTGTTGGCAGGCCGCCACGACAGGCTGGTCACTATTGACCAATATATGCCAAGATTTTATTATAGCTGACAAGACAACCATAATGGCCGGACAATATTAACCTATTTATGCCATTATATGTGCGATGCTGGCCAGCCATCAAAGCTCATTACACAATATTGACCACTATAACCCAATATATATGCAATGTTGGGATGCCACCAAAGCTGGTGGGGCAATATTGACGAATGCATGCCAAGATATATTCAATGTTAACAAGACAACCATAATGACCGGACAATATTAACCAAGCTATGCCATGATATGTCCAATGCTGGTTAGCCATCACAGTCCATCAAACAATATTGACCACTAAAAGCCAATCTGTATACATTGTTGGCATGCCAGCATGGCTGTCAGAACAATATTTACCAATAGGCATGCCACTATATATTGAACGTTGACAAGACAGCCATATTGGCAGAACATTATTGCCCAACCTATGCCATGATATGTGCAATGCTGGCCAGCCATCAATGCTCATTAGACAATATCGACCAGTAGAAACCAAGATATTACAATATTAGGAAGCCGCCAAAGTTGGTTGGACATTATTGAGCACTGTATGCCTAGATAAATTCCATATTGATAAGCCGTTGTTATTTACCGGACAATATTTACCAGGTTATACTATGGTGTGGAAGATATTGGCAAACCATTGTAGCTGGTTGGCCAATAATGACCAGGTTTGTCTCATTGCGTATACAATAATGGCAAGCTGTTCAATATGCATGGGCATTATTGACCACGTTTAGCCAGTTGAATGCCAATAACGGATATGGGTGAAGTTCACCGGGCCAATAATGATTATGGTATAGCACAGCTGCACATTATTGATAGCTCATTGGCACCATTGGGCCACTTGTGGGCCAGTAATCCCCAATCAATCCCCAATATTGGGCCGATGGCTGGTGCTGCCTGTGTTGGCGGACTCCCTCCAGAGTTTCGACGTCGTAGGCGTTGTATAGGACGCCCTTAATAGCATCGTCGGGTGCCGCGATGTAAAGCGCCAAGTCGAGGGTCTTATGATCTATAACCATGGATTTGATGTTCACATAAGTGCTCGCTCGTTGGCGATTGGGCGTGCTGATCGTGTACGTGTTGTCCCCGGAGTTGATCCTTGAAATATCTTCGTCCAGAATGTTTACAATGGGTAGGTTTGCTGACGCGCAAATGGCCTGCAGTAGGCGACGTGGCACATAGTCATTTAAATTCCAGTCTTGGCCTGAAGAATATTTTATAGTCGCTCTTCGGAAGCTTCGGCCATGGTGCCCTCTTGCGGATGTTGGTATCTTGCCGGCTTTTGTGAATGACAGATTTCTTCTCGCCGGCGCATTGCTCGCCGGCGTTCACGGAGCTCGACGCGGGTTTGGCGTCTTCCTTATGCGGTCGTGCATGCCGAGAACGGTTTCCCACTCACCGTTCTCGAATTCTGTGTGGTCATTATCATCTACGTCCACAAAGCTTTTCATAGTCGTAGTCTGAGGGCCGCAACAGGTGCCGGCGACCGTCGACGTGGGGTAGAGTATGCGACGCCAAGTTTGAGAGTTAGGCCTAGCTAGCTCTTCCATCTTGACGGTGAAATTCCGATGAAAGAGGAAATAATCCACCGAATGGCCAAACTCAACTTCTGCACGGAGTGATGACCAGGATCGTTGTGGGGAGTTTCGGCCCATAGGCACAGATGAACGCTGGAAAACAGCTTTTTAGCTGAGCGTATGCGAAGCACGTCTTCCTCGCCCGGCTTGGAAGTGGGCTTCAGAGGTTCAAAAGGCATCATAAAACAAAGGGGAATCCGTGGCGCGTGGCTTCAATGATAAAAATAAAATATCAGCTTCTACATCGATTTTAACAAAGTTTTGGTGTTTAAAGGGACACTAAAGAGAAAACTGAAGTAGGCTTGCATCGATAGAAGGCCAATTCCTGATTACAAAAAATCCACTGTTACTGAAAACAGAGCTGTTATAAGGTAGTAAAGAGGAAGAATAGAAATACAGGTATCGCCGCCACAGCCCAATCGCGCAACTACAAATCACGTGACGCGCTAGGAATCACGGAGGCTGACAAATGCGAATTACGTTGCCCGTTTGAATGCGATCGTAGGTTTTGTCTCGAATATAATAACATGCTTTCATCATACGTAAACGACGGCGAAAAGACAACGTAAACGTTGCAAGGC
This sequence comes from Amblyomma maculatum, assembly GCA_023969395.1. Lineage (NCBI taxonomy): Eukaryota > Metazoa > Arthropoda > Arachnida > Ixodida > Ixodidae > Amblyomma > Amblyomma maculatum. The sequence goes on from JAJIZL010057578.1 coordinate 48,165, forward strand.
AAATACAAAAATATACTTGGAGGCGCCACAGGCGCCCAATTCAGTTTTGGTTATGTTTCGGCTCAGGCATTTCGTGCGCACTCAGATAGTTTGTTTGGACCTGGAGCGCCTGAATTACGAGCTTGGAGCAGCAGATGCACCTTGATGGTTCCCATTTGAGCATTCTGAGGCACGAGCGGGCGAAATCCGCTGCCGCCGACACGCTCCTTCGTTCACACTTCTGCGCCAACATATCGCCGCCGTCGCCGCTTCCACTGCAACCTGACCCCTCGACTGAAGCTACGTACGCCACGAAAAGCATACATATGCTAAGTACCGAAGGAA
>JAJIZL010057578.1:58488-90937 GCA_023969395.1 Amblyomma maculatum
TGGACATTCAAAACAAGACGATGAACAATAAAACGTGCCAGCACACTCACGCGTGACACGGCGGGTTAAAACTTTTTCAGTTTTACCAAACTGTCAAGCACATGAATCCATTGTGGCTGCTCGGGGAGTGTCATATGCACTTCCCTGAACCGCACAACACTGTGTATGAAATGTTCTCGTACAGGATTGACTTGTATATCTGCATTGTTAAACTGCATTCTGGTTTTCCACAAGCTGTGGAGGCCCAGGAGCATTATTGTAACAAAGGGAAACTCCTCTGTATTAGGAAAAGGTAGAAATCGTATGCCATATGCATCTAGAGGTAGCTCTTTTTTTTAAAGTTCTCTGAAGCACACTGCAGAAAAAATGACATCCCAACAGTCCAAAAACACGTGTTCTATCGTCTCTGGCCTTTTACACAAGAAACAGTTTGTTGGCCAAGGGACGAACAGGCCTTTAGCGTGCATCCATGTTTTGACTGGTTATGTGCTAGTGTGGAGTCTAAAGAAAAATGATTTGACTGGTGTTGATGCCATCTTCTTAACTCTCTTGAGTGCATCATCTCCTGGGCCTGGACAGTGTGACAAACGGTATATCGGTACAAGAAACATTGTGTCCACTAGGTCCGCATACAATTTTTTGCGCTTAACATTGCACAAATACTCCATGGAAAAGCGCACATTCAGCAATCTGTACGCGAGTACCACTTCTCGCAAGTACCCTTTTACTGTACAAGCTACATTGAGACACGAACTGACAAGAAAATTAAGGAGTCGACCAAGCCGAACTTGGATTACTGTTCTGAGGAAGACATCATTTTGGTAACGAAGGTACATGAAACGCGAGACAACTTGTCGCAAAAATAAATGCGCCAGACCAACCCCGCCTTTTTGTACGGAAAGAAACAAATTTGTTCGGCTCGTCCTTTCCCAGGTCGACGCCCAAATGAAAACGGCAAAAACACGGTGAAGTTTTTGTATGTTTGTCTTCGAAGCACTGAGAACATTCATCACGTACCACACTTTAGCAGTAAGGAACAGATTACATATAGTGGCACGCGAGAACATGGACAACTGCCTTCCTTGCCACGCATCACTTTTTTCCTTGGCCCTCAATGCTAGGTCATGTCAGTACGGATCTAAGTGCCGGTAAGAATCAAGGGGCACTCCTAGATACAATGCTGGAATGGTTGACCAGCGCATCCGAGATTAGTGTACAGGTGTGACCTCCTAGCTACCATGCCAGAAACCGCAGCTTTTTTCCCAGTTTATCTGGGCACCTGTGCAGCTGCAAAATTTCTGTACTACATTCGTCACCTCACAAATACTTTCTCTATTTGCACAAAAGACAGCGATGTCATCGGCATAAGCCGGGATGTTCACACGCACTGATTGTAGAGTGAATCCCATTATGCATTCATTATTCCTGATGGCCAAGCAAAGCGGTTCAAGGTAGGCTGCGAATAACAATGGCGACAGTGGACAACCCTGCCTCACAGAAGATCGCACTTGGAGGCTTTCAGTAAGTTCTCCATTCACAACAATCGGTGTGGTACAGTTTTTGTATGCCATTCTAACACCCTCTAATATTATTCGGCCGACGTTTGCATGATCTAATACGGCAAACAGAACATCGTGAGAAACGCGGTCAAAGGCTTTTGCCAGGTCTAGTTGTATCATCGCCACTCGGTCATCAAATGAGTCACAGCATTCTAGTATGATCGTGCCACGTGTATGTTAGTAGCGATACTTCGCCCTTTTATGCCGCATGTTTGGTGCGTGCCTACGAGCGTTGTTATAACACCCTGCAATCTTTTCGCTAGCACCTTCATGAAAATTTTGTAGTCGACGTTGGTGAGGCTTATCGGGCGATAAGACCCTACCAACAGGCGCTTATCAGGGTCACCGATTTTTGGAATTAGCACTATGTGGGATGTTGTGAAAGACAGCGGAACACGTTTTTTCTCATAGCTTTCGTCAACAACCTTCAGCAGAGCCTGGGCTATTGCCGGTTTGAACACTTTGTAGAAAGCTGCAACCAATCCGTCAGGGCCAGGGGCTTTACCTGCTGGCAGGGCATCTATTGCATCCTCAGTTTCTTTCGCGGAAATCGGCTGCTCAAGCCGTGTTTTAACTTCTTAAGTTTCGGCATAAGTGGAAGGAATTCACTATAGAAGCACCGTTCAGTTTTTCGCGACTGACAAAGCATATCTGCGAAGTGATCACTGATTGCGTTCTTTATTACACTACTGTCCGCCGAAATACCTGTGCTAGTTCTTATTTCTCGTATTTCCTTTCGGCACGCGTATCGTTTCTCGTTTGATAACTCACGCTTTGTTGGTGTTTCCCCCGCCCACAGCTGTTCCGTCCGCGCCCGAATAACTGCAGCACTATACTTATCTGTGTCCATTTTTTCAAGCTGGGCTTTGACACCCCTGATCTCATTAAACCATGCGCCTGGTTGGTCGTTTTCTATACACGCCAGAAATTCGAGCTGTTTACGAAGCTCTGCGTCTTTTTGCTTCTCTGCGTATCTTAATTTCGTGCTTTTTTCTATCGCTCTCATTTTAAACCCCTGCTTAAAATCCTCCCATTTTACAAAGAAGCTCAAAGATTTCGCTGTAAGTAATATATTTATTTCTTGATCTGTTTCGTTAAAAAAGCTTTCGTCCTCCAACAACTTATTAAATTTCCATAAATGCCAATTAAACCGATTCTTGTTTTGTTTTCTTCCAAAGGTTGCAATCACTAAGGTATGATAACTGAAAGCCACAGGTCTAACTTCGTACAAGGTGGAAAGTGGTACAAGTTCAGCTGCGACATACAATGTCTAATTGAGCATGGCTGTTGCCCTGAAAATGGGTATACTGCGTATAGGTGCCATCAGTAAATAAACTTCCAATATCTTCTACGTCATGGCCATGGACGATTTAATTCAAAACATCAGCACTTTTATCACGTACAATTGACTTTTTGGCGCAATCTGAAGCTTGGCAAACACAGTTGAAATCGCCCAGTAGGATTATCACTTTGTCACTGTTCAAATATGACTACAATCCTTCAAAAAATAATTTTCGCTCAGTCTCTGCGTTTGGTGCAAACACAAAAATAACTCGGAAATTAAGGTGCGAAAAATCAACGACAAGGCGACGGCCGCTTTGCCACCAGAAAATCGACTGTACCGTAATACCAAGATTATTGCGAAGAAAAACTACACAACCACCAGAGGCACCTACAGAATGGCAGAGAAATGCATCAAAATGCGTACAGAAAGCGGACACCATTCGGTCTGTAGCAATTTGACTCTCAATTTTCGATTCTTGCACGGTGACTACATGTAGGTCGTTATCTAGAAGAAGGCGACTGAGCTGACACTGTCGCCTTCTTCCTCCAAGGCTCACGTTAATAGATGCTACACGCAGTGCTTCACTTACTGTGATCGCCATATCGAAAAGAAAAAAACGCCTTATAAAATGGTGTCTGCCCTCGCGCCACACCCCAATACCCTTAGCCCAAAATGACACTTTGCACAACAAACTATGGAGGCGGTTTCCCCGCCTGCCTTGAATCGACCGAAAAGTTCGGCCGCTGCTTCAGGGTAGACCGCCTCAAACCTGGAGTTTTGGGCGGCGGTCCGTCTCCCCTGTTGTGGTCCTGTTGAAGCGTCCCGCTGTCAACGGCGTCGTGGGGGCGTTTTCTGGCCACCAAGATAGCCGTACCGGGAAGAATGTCCATGCCCTCAGGATCTGGAGGAATGCAAGGAGCTTCAGTCTCGACTGAAGATTTCGCCTCGCCCTCCGACTTGGGCCCGACGTCGTCGTGAGGCGCTGGTTCATGTGTGGTGAAATCCGCCTCAACCGCAGTTTTCTCCTGAGGTGGCACCCCCAAGGCAGTCTCCCTCTCACCCGCAGCGTTCTCAGTCGCAGCGGAAGATGTCTCTTCCATATCCGCCTCGTCCATGAGCCTGTGAAATATTTCTGGTTTTTATGTCATGGCCCCATTTACAATAAAGTGTTTCTACTGCCGGTTTAAAAATTACAACTTCTTGACCATCGGCGCATGCTGCCTGCTCTCACGTCTTGCAACTAATGTTCTGGGCGCCTATGCGCACTATATTGTGCACTGGATCCCTTTTAACATGTGGAATTTCACAGCGCTGACAAATGTAGTGGCGCCGGAACTTCGGTCATGCTCTGCTACCGTGGACGTAATTTTCGCTGAACACGGAGCTGTAGCACAAACCTTGAAGGAAAAAAGTGCGACGAAGCTTCAAAACTGACAGGCGCAGCAGCGAGGACACTGTTTTGCTGGTAACTAAATTTTATTTGTATGTAAACATGTCGGGAAGCGTTGCGATGACCGAGGGCTCGGTTTGTTTATACACAGTGCAAGAAGGAGCGCAAAAGCTTGAGAAACATGTATTGTGCATTACAAGCGTTCTGTTTTTTTTTCTTCCTTTACGGGCCCATCGCTCGGTAAATTACTCTCTTCATCGTTTTATTTATTTCGGCTGTGGCCGTCATTGCAAGTACGCTGTTGCCATGTTGGCCCTTGAGGGATGCGACGCCGCGGGCCGCGCCGGCTCGCTAGTTATTACGGAGTCTCCGCTTACGGCATAGTGTGCGTCACTCAACTCCGACTGCGTAGTCGGAGGGCACAGTTTGAATTCGACCGGTGGGAACAAGAAAAACCTCAACATCTTATCGCAATATCTCAGCATATTCGATTTTTTGCTGCCGGATATGAGGCGACAGTGTCACCAAATGTAGTTTATTAGATTTTCATACCATCTTTGGATGTCTTTAGTGTCCCTTTAAGTATGGTTTGAACCTAGAAATGCGATTTAAGCTGAGAAAGTAACAGAAAAATTTACAATTATTACTCCCTTTCAATCACGTATCAGTCACTTTTTGCGAAGACTTGAAAAGCGCTTTTCGAAAGGGAAGTAGCTTGCAGTGAAAGTGAAAATAGTGTCTGAGGTGCTTTATGCAGGGCTTTGCAGATATTTAGACTATTTGAGGACCTTTAGCGTGCACTGATATCGTACAGCCCATCGACGACTCGGCTTTCCGTATCCATCGACACCCCCGTGGCGGCGGTTAGTTTGGAACCAGGGAACGCTAGATCTGTAGTTGAGCGTCTTAACTACTGCATCGATGCGGTGGTGCTGTACATAAAAGAAATTATGCAATTTATTTGTTCAGATGCAGACGCTAAATAACTTCATTGATCTGTGCATGGAAAACAGTTATCCCACCAGGCTTGTCTAACTGAACAAGGACTGCGTCAGCTCCAGCATTTGCTTTGTCCCCTTATCTGTTACAGCAACTTATCTTGGAGCCATAACATAAAGGAATCAACCTGACGAAAGCTTCAATATCGAATACAGAGCTAGTTATAAGCGCCTGAGCATACCATGCCTAAAGTGGACGGCTCCCTTCGCAATTTTGTGATCTTGCTAATTCAAGGCCGCGGAAAGTTATGCTGGTCGGCTTACCTCAAATCACCATGACTGAAGGCACCTCATAAAAGTAACTCACACATTCCGTCAGAGTGTCTGCAGATTGGCTTACTACTGGTGAACATTAATTGTGTAACGCTGAAGGGCTCATTATAGGTTTCTCTCAAGGCGGGGAACAGAGTGTGTGATTGAAGCGGCAACAGCCGAGGAGCGTTCCTAAAGTGGCGCCACTAGCATGGGGAAAGCTACGATTAAAACCAAGAACGCAGACATACACCGAGGAATCAATGATCTGTGCACAATAGTACCAACAATCTGAATACAGAAGACTCGCATGCTTATCCTGCATGAAGTAACTTTCTAAAAGGTGGGATAACTGACCACTGGAAATGAGGCAACGCCAGCTTCCTGTATCGTCTTCAGAAAACCGCTAGCTTTATTTCCAGTCAGGAAGGCTGTTTCTGAAAATATTTCATTGTGAAATTATAATTTGCTGCGCTCTATACAACGAAACCATATATCCTTATTATGAGCCGATTTAGGCTGATCTAGGAATATATCCTACTACTTTCAATAAATCTACACCTCTAAGGAGTTAAAATGCCTGTCTTAAAATTGTTAACAAAAACTACCATTTAGTGCAGCCGTTCATACTGTGAAGCCGAAGCAGTGTCGATAGCATGTTCGCCGTTACCGAAGAAAATTTTTCAAGCTTGCTTTTCTCGCTTGGGCGAGAACATTGTTGCCTTGAAATTTTTTCGCTCCTTTTTGTAAAGCGCGTAATCTTTACTGCGAATTTTATTCAATCAAAAAGAGCTTGAAAATAAAGTGGGTGCACTTTACGTTTTTTTAACTAATTTCTTCTGGGGTCCTTGTATGCGATGTGTTGCATGCTTTTGACTCAGCTTAACAAAGCCTCCAGCAATTTTTAATTTAAAAGGAGATATTCATCTTTGACATGATCGTTTATCTGGTATGCAAGCCTCCTTCTGTCAATGGTGTACAAGTTTTATCACTAAGGCTAAACCTTATACAAGACATCTACTATTAAAAGACGATGTAATTTCAACAAAAATAAATCTTGCTCTCTCATTCGTATCAGATTTGTGACATCGGTATTAATGCATTCGGCGATGTCAAAAATTTCTCCAATTAAGGTAGACTTCAATGCATGTAAAAGACCCCTGTTTATTCTTCGTGCACTATACAATACAATGGATGAAGAGGCTGTGTTTCTAAAAGTTGCTGCGTGGCACAATGAGCCAGTGTACGTGTGTGAGATATAATCGAACAGTGCCGCAAGAGATCCAGCGCGTGTAGACGTGCTGTACAGATGTCGATACATTGAACAAACAGCAAAATTCATTTCAAAACATGCAACAAGTTTGGAGAATATCTTCCCTGCCTTAGAAACCTTCTCACATTTCATAAACTTGGAAGGCAAAATTAAATTTTATACTTTTCCTCTTGCCTTTTCAAGAACCCCGGGCTAACGGAATGAACAGTCTATGTCTCGCAGCAATCGGGCTAAGTGGCTAGTGCCAGTGCCATTGTTGAGTGTTTTGGGTTGAGATACAGGTATATTACCAAGCCTATGTTGCGGTCTTTTTTGAGTAAATTAGTATTTTGTATTTATATTCGCCCACATACGGGGCCAGTACCTCCATACAAGAGCTGGCGCTAGCGCGACGACGTTCCGCAAGAAGAACATCTTTGGTTTTTCGATTCTATGTGTATTTGATTTTGAGGAAGGGAAAGGCGGAGTATCTGCCACACTTGTTTTTGTAGACATCTGACCCACGCTGTAGGGGAATAGAGGAAGGTGGGAGTGAAAGTGGAAAGAGAGAAAGAGGGGCCATAGTGGAGGACTACGACGTATTTTCGACCACTTGGGGATCATTAACGTGCCTGGCATCGCATAGCACACGGACGCCTCTCCGTTTCGCCTCCATCGAAACAGAGCCACCGGCTGTCGGGATCGAACCCGTGCACTCTAGCCCAGTAGTCGGGTGTCAGTACTGTACCACCACGGCGAGGCTGGTTTTCCGATTCCAGTAAGCGAAGTACCCCGTAACCAAAAAATGAGCGCCTAATGTTCATAATTTCGAAGAGTAAATTTGCCAACCTATTATATATTCGCAAATATTCCCTTATTATTTAAACATTGATGTGTTGGGAACTTTACAGAGCCTTCTTTGGAAGCTATCAAAGGAAGTCCGCGTTAAAAGTCTTTTTACTGCAGTAATTACATTCAATTTGCTTAGGTGAGGATTGTATTTCCTGTCAATATTTTTTCATCATTTTACATATAATCTCTCTCTGCGACGAGCGGTGTTTTCTGAGATCGAGTTTCATCCCTACCAGGAAATCTCAGCTACGATCTTCAAATTGGTTGACTAACTTCGTTACAACCTGAACACATGTTCAGGTATGTGCTGCTGCCTTCCCCTTTCATCCTTGATATTCCACCGGACAGAGTGCCTCCCCATATTTTCACAGTTAATCAAGCTTGTGTTGGTCAGATAAAGACGTCGCTGTTCGCGCTAATAATAGTATAATTTATCCATGTGAAAGGCCTACTTGACCGAAAATCCTCGCGGGTAACTATGCTCCCGATGCATCGGCAATGTAACCAACATTAATAATCTGCGTTTTTAAGGCTGTAAAGCGTTTGGTCTTATAGTTACATGCGGTTAAAAGGTTTTGTAGCCGACGACGCAGCCCTCTAACGGCGTGCTAAGCAACTGAGCATCAAACCGGAAATTGCGTACATGTGAGACGCCCCGCCGCTCCGCGGCTCCGCTACCACTGCCGCTACCCGTGCGCGAGCGGCCATTTCGCTTTGTTATCTTCGCGTGCTATTTGCTTTTGCGCTGCTGCATCTCGGTCGTCTCGCTGCGAATGCTGACTTGGCTACTGTGGCATCATTATATGAATTTTTGGCGCCATGCCAACAAAATGCGTCGCTGTTGGTTGCTCCAACACGCACTCGGTTCCGGGGATCAGCCTTCATTGGTTTCCGAAGAGCGATAAGCTGCGCAAGTTATGGGTCTTGGCGTTGAAGCGAGACCGATGGGAGCCGAGCAAGACAAGCGTTCTTTGTTCGGCGCACTTCAAAGCTGCGGACTTTGTGCATGACGCCAACATCGCCGCAAGTTTGCTGTACAATCAGCTCAAAAGACTTTTGAAGCCCGATGCGTTGCCTTCAGTTTTCGCACACTGCAAACGCAGCGAGATGCTTCGGCCAGCCTTCGAGAAGCGCCGTCGTATGGAGGTGATTATGCTTCTTTACAGTTGATATTACAGTGTTGCACCGCAGCAGCCTTTATCGTTTTGTATTATTTTTGTACATCGTGAATAACGCGCCTTAGCGGCGTCTGCTACTGCGAGCGTGGGCTCGTCTTCGGCAATCATTTCAGCGCCTGAAAGCAATTGCATAGTGGGTGGAACAGCGCGAAAAGACGAAACACAAGAAGAGACGCGACGAGCGCCTGAAAGCAACCCAGATATCTGTCTCAATGCTTGCAGTAACCCTGAAGTGTCAACATGTGATGGTAAGTTGTATGAACTTACTTCAAAAAAGACGCTTTAGTGCGATATGGATAGGACACTGTAGCTTTATATGTGGCCGCGGCGGGCGAAAGCACTGACGTTTGGTGCTTGACAGAAACCTCACTAAAACTTGTATAGTTCTTTACAAGGAATAGCTTTTCTGCCACTGTCCATGGGATGGCCACAATGGCGATGGCACATTTAGTGATGTATCGTCAAGTGACACATGGAAAAAATAATAAAAATTGCTTACTGACACATTCCTGGTCACTTTAGTGACACAGTGCATCTCGACCCCTCGATTTCCAGCACCTATATGAGCTTGTAGTTTCGTTCACATTTCATTATGTTGGTCTTACTGCTACACCACTTTTGTTAGCTGTACAAACTCAGTTGTTTTTTCTACCGGTTTATACGTTTTGTGCGTCCATTGTTTGTTCTAATAAAGGCTGTTATCTGTAGTTGTCTCCACGTTCTGGAAAATGGCATCTCTAGTTTCTCATTAGCACCTGATGTTGCACTTCTCTACATTGGCGCGTCTGCTATTGTACCATATGACAGATTTTATTTTTCAATATCAGATATCCCCGGCCGAGATATCAAAGCTAATCAATAAGCGCAAGGTGAGCGATATAAGGAAGTATAACATGGACAATATTGAGCATGCTGTAAAAAACGGGGGAAGCCTTAAAGCGGTAAAGAAGAAATTGGGCATAAGCAAAAACCAGATATATGTATGCGATAAGGGACAAGGCGGGCAACGTCGTCACTAATATGGACAAGATAGTCAAAGTAGCCGAGGAGTTCTATACAGATCTCTACAGTAGCCAAAGTAGTCAGGACCGTAAGGAGATTGACGGTAGGGTAAAACAGTCAGATGTTCCACCAGTGACGAAGGACGAGGTCAAGAAAGCACTAGAAACTATGAAAAGGGGGAAATCAGCTGGAGAGGATCAGATAACTACAGATTTGCTGAAAGACGGGGGGGATATCGTGCTAGAAAAACTGGCCACCCTGTATACGCAGTGCCTCGTGTCATCGACGGTACCGGAACCATGGAAGAACGCAAACATTATCCTCATTCACAAGAAAGGGGACTCTAAGGATCTCAAAAATTACAGAACAATCAGCTTACTGTCTGTTATGTATAAGGTATTTACTAAGTGCCAGTCAACAATGGTGCACAGTGAATATCACCACATGTATTTACGTGTTGGAACTAAGCATGATTTCTTTGAAAATTAAGCGCAAGAAGCATATATAACGTAAATGCATTGCGTCAAGGCCACCTACATACATTTCAAAATGATATTTTGTACTTTTGGTACATTCAAGCTCACTGCCAAGTGACTAAATTAAGAAGGCGCGTTTTACAATTTACGGACATGTGAATGGCAATAATTGCCACAATACTCACTTTTTAAGTTGCTTGCAATTTTTAATTTTGTGGAAATTTATTACACAATACTTTGCCTCGACATCTAGAGCTGACATATATTTACTTATATTTTAAATCATGATTTCTTCAGTACATTTAAGTTTGAAGGTAATATTTGCCTTTTGAAACCATCAACCAAATACTACAGCTGGATGTCTTTACCATGATATAAAATAAAGTCCTGTAACTTGTAAAAAGATACCCCCTATAACATATTCTTGAGAGATATAAGTATCCACTGAAAAGTATTTTGCTTTAAGCAAACTGCTTTTTTGCTTTCTCCTTTATCAAACAGCTTTTTTGGGAAGTAGTTTCCCTTCTATGGTACGCGTTCTCTCTCGTTCATATAACCTTTCCTCGAGTATTTTGTTTCTTCGTCTAAGAAATTACAGAACCCTCATAAAAATGGTTGTTCTTTGTTAACAATTTTGGCCTACGTTATAAAACCTCGTTACGCGCGTATTTCATCTTCACACCTCCTCGTCTATGCTGTGGGTTGTGCCAGCCGTGTATGAAATATTAATTAGGAACGTTATACTTGTGTTGGTTTGATATTTTTAATTTCTTAGAAAACAAATATTCGATGTAGTAAAACTATTGCTCTTATTTCTCTGCAGCCATGCATCCAAAAGTGTTTTTGGCAATTTTTACCAAGTAAATATCTGTGGTGTTCAATACGACACAGGAAAAGAATTATTTTAAAAAGATTCTTGATTGGTTGATGATAGAGTTTTTATATAAACGTAGCCATTTTATTCCTCAACCCAAATTTTTACCATGATTTGAGAAGGTTTGAAATGCAGGCCAGGTTTGTTAAAACAGACCTTGAAACAACTAGTCAGCCTCGAATAAATGGCCCTCTGGATGTAGCAGAAATAATAGATGATCAGTCGCAATCTCGTCTCTGTGGCGTTAGGGAATAAAAGAAACAGCTCCTAACTAATGAAAAAAAGCTCGACAAATAAAATTTCAGAGCACTATGGTATTGACATTTATAGCAGTAAGCAATTTGGCGCCCTGAAGAGGCCAACGCTCTAGAAGGTAATTACAGTATATAAGTATTTCTCAGCCCAAGCGGAAATATAAAAATACACTGATGGTATGGAAATTAGGAACGACGCCTATATTTAAATAATTCTGTAATCTGTGGCAGAAGCAGCTTTTCGCCCCCATAAAACATGAAGAAAGCCCTGTGATAAGCCGCTGTGACCTCCCTGGCACCAAGCAGAGAAGGAAGATTTTGCCTTCACGACGGGAAATTTATATTAAGCAGGGAATACAACTGAGCCCACTGCGAATTCTAACATACTGGTTGAGGTGGCATTGTTCCCGCAGCAGGCTTTCAGAACGCATAATGCGTTTAGTTTTTCTTTAGCGCGTAATGTTGTTATATGAATTCATCTCGCTCTAGAGCTTTACGAAAGGCTGTTTGCTTTCAGATCATGATATGCCGGTATTGCGCCTGCGGATTGCAATTACTTTATGGCTTAAACCAAATAACAGTTTTCCCGTTTGTAAAAAAGAATACAGCGGTAGCATTTGCGGCTCTATTTACCTGGCTTGGTGGTATATCTGTGTTCAGCTCTACATGTTTTTTTTTTTCACTTAATTTCCAGGCTTGTCGAGGCTTTGAAAACGACGTAATGTAACGGCTCATAGCCAAGTGCCACGTGACTTACAGAGGTGACTGGGCCAAGTTTGTAGCGGCACTGACAAAATACCAAGCTTTGGCTCATAGCCACGGTTTATGGCATCCACCGACCACGTGATAGTTCCGAGCTAGCAGATTGTTTGGCAGGTGACAGATGGCAGGTACACCGGCGGGGGCTTGGCCGATACAGCGATCAGGCTTAGCGCCAGCTGTGATCTCCCATACAGCAGCTGGCGACTGCCTGTAAGCATGCAATTGGATGCAAAGTATGCTGTAACGCATGTTTTAACTCACATAGATGAGCATATTTCCTTTTTAAATTTTTTATCTCACCATTATACACAACCAATATACCTGTAAACGTTCCCTCTGACTAACCTGTTGTAATCATGCATCAATCCCTGTGAAGGAGGCCCAGGTGGCAAGAGCTTTCGAAAACTCTTGGGCAGGGATACCTATTATTGTATTTTAACCTAATCATTCAATGTCAGCGTGGGTATGCAGGATTACCGTCCAACCGATAGCACTAGAAATCGTAGTAAATAAGTAATAGCAAATATATGGCAAGGGTAGATGGAGAATACCTCAGTTATCTGCAATTTGCTGATGACATTGCCTTACCAAGCAACTCAGGGGATGAATAGCAAATAGTTATTGGTGGCAAGAGCTTTCGAAAACTCTTGGGCAGGGAAACCTATTATTGTATTTTAACCTAATCATTCAATGTCAGCGTGGGTATGCAGGATTACCGTCCAACCGATAGCACTAGAAATCGTAGTAAATAAGTAATAGCAAATATATGGCAAGGGTAGATGGAAAATACCTCAGTTATCTGCAATTTGCTGATGACATTGCCTTACCAAGCAACTCAGGGGATGAATAGCAAATAGTTATTGATGCTCTAGGCAGGAAAAGTAAAAACCTAGGCTTGAAAATCAATATCCGGAGGAGTAAGCTAATGTTGAATAGCCTAGGAAAGGAACAGCAGTTTATGTTAGGTAGTGAAGCACTGGATGTAGTAAGCGAACATCTTGTAAAAGAAGGCTAGGTCGAGACGGCGAGGTCGTGACGGCAAGGACAGCGAAGCCTTGTCTAGCGTTTTAATCCGATCACGAACCCAGGCGCGCGCCGGAGACGGCGCCGCGGGACGATGATGATACTATGTACAAATGAAAGAAGAAGATCATGGCATGTACAAATGAAAGAAGGTCCACAGAAGTCTCACACAATCTGCCCGGGGGTTCGGAAGCGGCCAGCCTGGTCGCTCCTAACCGTTTGTGCGCCGCGGTACACGCGGCGCACAAACGGTTTCAAGCGAGAAACATGAACAATTTCAGTTCCACGGTGGCGTCGATCGGCTGGGGGATCAACAGGCGGGACTTTGTAGTTAACTGGAGAAGTTTGGCTGATAATCTCGTAGGGACCAAGATAGCGGTGGTGGAATTTGTCACTAAGGCCAGGGGTGCGCAGTGGTGTATACAGCAGTACTTCGTCACCGGGACGATAAGAGACCACGCGATGCGTAGAATCGTAGCGACTCTTGCGGTCTTCCTGGTAAGCTGCTGTGTTAAGGCGGGCAAGATGACGGCATCTGGCCACACGAGATAAGAACTGGGTAAGTACTGATGTTGAGTAGTCGGGCGTAGAGAAGAAGGAAGCGTCGAGAATTGTAGTGGGTGGACGGCCATAAACGAGGAAAAATGGAGAATAACCGGTAGTCCGCTGTACCGCTGTGTTATAGGCGAAAGTGACGAATGGTAGAATAGTGTCCCAATTTCGATGATCCGGAGTGATGTACATGGAGATCATATCCGATAAGGTGCGGTGAAATCGCTCAGTCAGCCCGTTAGTCTGGGGATGGTAGCTTGAGGTTGTCTTATGAAGGGTGGATGACGCGTGAAGAACTTCGGCAACGACTGCCGATAAGAAGGCCGTCCCGCGGTCACTTAGGAGCACCCGAGGAGCGCAATGACGCAATACAATTGATCGCAAAAAGAAATTTGCTACTTCTTGAGCGGAACCGGTCGGTACAGGTGCAGTCTCAGCGTATCGTGTAAGGTGTTCGACAGCTGTTATGATCCAATGGTTACCCCCATCGGAGAGAGGTAGGGGACCATATAAGTCGATGCCGACTACGTCGAATGGCGTGGCGGGACAGGGAACAGGTTGTAGAAGGCCAGCGGGCCAAGACGTCGGCCGTTTGCGACGTTGGCACAAAGGGCAGGATGCGACGTATTCGGCAACGCAGGAAGATAGGCCAGGCCAAAAGAATCGTTTTTTCACTCGGTCGTAGGTTTTGTCAACACCAAGGTGACTTGCAGTAGCGTCATCGTGGAGAGCCGCCAGTATACGTGGACGAAGCACACGCGGCACGACTGGGATCCAGCGAGTTCCATCAGGGCAATGCACGAAGCGGAGTAGGATGCCATCTTCGAGCTTAAAATTGCGAAGCTGTCGGCGAAGCCGAGCATTGGGTGGGTCCGAAGCGCCAATAAGGCGGTCGATGATGGGTCGGCAGTAGGCATCGGCTAATTGCTGTGAGCGGAGAGCGTGTTTGCTTTCAGAGTCATCAAGTGAAACTGTTGTGATATACGTCGGCGAAAGAGATGGTCGGCTGTGGTCATAGGTAGAAATGCATTGGGAAAAAAAACAACAAGCCGATTCCGAAAGTGGACAGCGAGAAAGAGCGTCGGCGTCTTGGTGTTGGCGACCCGATTTATAAGTGACGTCAAAATTGTATTCTTGCAGGCGTAGAATCCAACGGCCAAGTCGGCCTGTCAAATTTTTGAGCGAAGACAACCAGCAAAGAGCATGGTGATCGGTCACAACTGTGAAATGCCGACCATATAGGTAAGGGCGAAATTTTTGGACAGCCCAGACGACGGCAAGGCACTCCTGCTCGGTAATGGTGTAGTTTTTCTCAGCTGGAGTCATAGTCCGACTGGCGAAGGCAATCACTTTCTCACGCGAAGTAGCATCACGCTGCAGGAGTACAGCTCCAAGCCCGAGACCACTAGCATCAGTGTGCAGGATGGTAGCAGCGCTGTCACTGAAGTGGCCAAGAACAGTGTCTGATGTGAGGGCGTGCTTCAAACTATTAAAAGCGGCTTCGCACTGTTCAGTCCACACGAAAGTGCTGCGTGCTTTAAGTAGTTCATGAAGTGGAGCCGCAATACATGCAAAATGCCTTATAAAACGCCGGAAATAAGACGCCAGGCCGAGAAAACTGCGCAATTCTGTAATCCGTTGTGGACGAGCAAAGTTCAAGACCGCGATAATTTTTTCACGGTCTGGACGAATGCCGTCATGGCTGACTAGATGTCCCAATATTTTAATTTCCTTCTTTGCAAAGTGGCACTTCTTGGTGTTGAGCTGAAGGCCCGCTGAAGCGAGACACGTGAGGACCTCATTCAAGCCCGTGAGATGTTCGTTAAAAGTTGACGAAAAGATGACAATGTCATCCAACTAACATAAATAGGTTCTCCATTTTAGGCCACGAAGCACAGTATCGATCATTCTTTCAAATTTCGCGGGTGCGTTACAAAGTCCGAAAGGCATAACATTAAATTCGTAAAGGCCATCGGGAGTTGAGAAAGCGGTTTTTTCTTTATCGTCCTCGTGCATAGGTATTTGCCAATAACCTGAGCGGAGGTCCAAAGTCGAGAAATATTCGGCGCCTTGGAGAGAGTCAAGGGCGTAATCAATTCTTGGCATTGGGTATACATCTTTGCGGGTAATTTTGCTGAGTGCCCGGTAATCAACACAAAAGCGTACCGAGCCGTCCTTTTTTTTAACTAACACTACTGGGGAGGACCATTGGCTTGTCGAGGGACGAATAATATTGCGATGGAGCATGTCATTTACATTTTCTTCAATTACTTTTCGTTCAGAGAGGGAAACCCGATAAGGCCGTCGGCGAACGATAGAGTTACCTTCAGTAATGATGCGATGGTGCGCAACACTAGTCCGTCCCAGTGGTGGAGAAGTGGCACAAAAATGGCTTGGTGGTGTCGAAGCAATGTCAGCAGTTCTTGGCGTTGGTTCGGCGTGAGGTTAGGATTAATAGTCTTTGTGAGAACAGAAAGAGAGACGTCTGGCGAAACACGGCGCTGAGGCAGAGGGGCGGTGAGCACCATCAAGGACAAAGGTTGAACATCCACCATGCAGGGGAGAGAAGTTCCTTTTGGGAGCACGAGGGATTCACGTGAAGTGTTAGTGGCCGCTACTGTCGCTGAGCCGTTGCAGAACCTCACAAGACTAGACGGGAGGGCGATACCGCGTGCAAGATGACGATGAGATGGTGCGATGAGTACGTCCCTGTCAGTGATGTGGTCAGAAACAACGGTAAGCAGTTTTTCACTCTGAAGAGGCGAAACAGTATCAGCGGCGGCAACTAGGGGATGATGTCGTTCAGAAACTTCAGATGAAAAATCGCTGTCTGTCATATGGATAACACGGTCGCCACAAGAAATTAACGCCGAAGCGGTTGACAAAAAATCCCATCCTAGAATCATCAGATGCGCACATGGTGAGATCACCGCAAACTGCACATGATGGCGGACGCCGTCAATAACAATTCGTACGGTGCACTTTGCTAAAGGGCGCAAAGGGACGTCATTGGCTCCACGGAGTTCAGGCCCATCATATGGTGTCGTCACTTTTCGCAAACGGTAGCACAAATCAGCGTGAATGACAGAAATTGCAGCTCCTGTATCAATCAATGCTTCGACCGGTAATCCTTCAGCGAAAACAGAAATCACATTATACGGGCGATCTGGAGGACTTTTGGTAAGTTCGCAAGTGCAGTTTGACCTCCGGAAACTGCAACGCTTAGTTTTCCGGATGGCGGACAGGGATAGTTGTTGCGGGTCGAAGAGGGGAAACTGAGCGGCGGTATGGGGATAGGGACCGACGTCGGGATGCATGGGTTCCACGAGGCTCAGACGAGGATTCTGGAGGTGGGGATGATCTTCGAGGTGGGCTTGGAGTAAACCGGCGTTGATAATATGACGTTGGAGGGATGTCACTTTCAAAGGTATCGTAACCACGGCGCTCGTTCTGGAGGCGCCGACGACAGACGCGAGATATATGTCCTCTAATGCCACAGTAATAGCAAATTGGTCGGGAGGGGCGCCAAGGTGCGTAATAGGGTGGTGCAGGTTGAGCCGTCGTTATGGTATTGACGTGATTGTAGTTTGGTGCCGGTCGAGGCGGGGGAACTAAAGGAGGGGAGGACGCTGCGACGTGCGCGTAACTCGGTACTGAGCGGGGTGCCGGAGGGCCAGATGTTATAGGTTCGGTGATTGTTACCAGCTCTTCTTTGATGATGCTGCGAAGACCTGCGCCAGTAGATGTTGCAGAAGAGTGTTCGCACCCGTGTCGACAGACAGGCTTGAGCGCCTGGAGCTCCTCGCGGATGATGGCTCGAATAAGTGCCCGCAGGTCGAGATCAGCATAGGTCGGGCCAGTAGCGTTGGCGGGCTGCAATCGGGAGGACTGCAGCTGGTCGATGCGTTGGCAGGTCGTAATAATGGAATCAATAGTTGAAGGATTCTGAGCAACTAGGATGTCATACGCCGTAGAATTGATTCCTTTCAAGACGTGGTGTACTCGTTTATGTTCCGCCATGGTGGGACTAATACGCCGGCAGAGTGCAAGTATGGTCTCTATGTAAGACGCATATGACTCATCAGGACCTTGACGGCGTGAAGCGAGCTTGGTCTTCGCGATCTCAGTCCGAACTGCCGGGTCGGCGAAGTAGTGTCGGAACTGCTGTTTGAAGGTGGTGCAGTTATTTGTGTGGGGCTCGCGGTTGATGAACCAAGTCCTGACGACCTCAATAAGGTAGAAAAAGATATTGAGAAATTTCAGAGCATCGTCCCACCGGTTGTAGGCACTGCAGCGTTCGTACGTGTCAAGCCAGTCATCGACGTCTTCATCGCGACGACCAGCGAACAGCGGCGTGTCGCGCCGTCGTGTGGGCACAGTCGGAGGGGGTGGTGCAGCCGAGGTAGAGGGTCCGGCTTGTTCGTGGGTACTGTCGGTAGACATAGCGATGGTGGCAGTTGCCAAACGGTGACCGGAACGTAGCTCCAGTGAGAGGCAGGGCCCAAGGCAGCAAGAGGATCAAATTTCACTTCCACCTCTCGTAAAAGAAGGCTAGGTCGAGACGGCGAGGTCGTGACGGCAAGGACAGCGAAGCCTTGTCTAGCGTTTTAATCCGATCACGAACCCAGGCGCGAGCCGGAGCCGGCGCCGCGGGACGATGATGATGGTATGTACAAATGAAAGAAGAAGATCATGGCATGTACAAATGAAAGAAGGTCCACAGAAGGCTCATAATATCTGTAACCGCAGATCCGGACCATAAAGGGAAATAACAAGGAGAATAAGATTTAGATCGAGCGCATTTGGCGAAAACTATCAGATTATGACTATCAGCTTACCGGTATCGCTCAAGAGGAAAGTATACAACAGTTGCATCTTACCTGTACTCACCTGCGGGGCTGAAATGTGGAGGCTCACCAAGAGGGTTCCACTTAAGGTAAGTACAACGCAGAGGGCTTTAAAGCGAGCATTCGAAATTATTTGTTCATTTTAGCTTGTTTCGATTTCCGGGACTTAACTGCCCAAGGCGATTCAGACTGTGAGAGACTACGTAGTGGACGACTCCGAAAATTTCGACCACTTAGGGTCTTTAATCTGCAGTAACAACGGACAGTACACGAGAGTCTCGCGTTTCGCTTTAATCGGAAAACTGTCGCCGTGGCTGAGGCTCAATCCCGAATCCCTGGACACTACGTTCAAACGCCATAACAACTTCACCTAATCAGTGGGAATGCACTGGTCAGTGGGAAATTATAATGTAACTGCTTTTAATTGTTTCAGGAAAAGACCTGCTTCAGGAACCTCACCTGCGAGCTGGAAATCTTCGATTTCTGCCTGCTGAAGAAACTTTCACCACCGTTATAGTGCTCTAGAAGATTACTATTATAGAGCACTATACAACCGTCGAAGCCGCATCCTCGCAGACGGCATCATACTGCACCGTCGGACTTTATTTCCAAAGAAGGCAGCATTTCAAAAGCGCTGTGTATGGTGGTTGCTAACTATTTTGTTCTATTTGGATTATATCTGCGCGCACGTTTTACGTTTACACTCTTCAGAACAACGCTATCTTGTGATCACAGTTTGGCGTAAAAATATTAGTCAACGATACTATATATCAACTGCTTGTTGACAAACATGAAGAATTGGAGTTTGAAGATTCTCTTTAGTAGGCGGTCGCGGCTGCGACTTTACATCGCAAGAGAACGTAAGTAGTTCCGCAGAGAGTCGTTGAATCACAGTGAGCGCATCAATATATGATCATGGGCACGGTTGGAGCAAACTGAAAACATATTTGTTGTGATAGGCGTACACAAGGGTTTTTTCTCGCCTCAATGAAAATCGGGAAAGGAGTCGTGAACTGTATATTCGCTTTGCTTTTGCTGCGCAAACTGGCCGACATGCGCCGAGTCAGCTCCCTTTTACACAGCCGGAACTGCGATTTACCCAATCACGATGATGAACGTCCTGCATGCAGTCATGCTCGACGGTTTATGCCCGGGATCTTTCACTGATGTTGTATTTTTTTGACCGTTAGAGTTGAACAATAAACAATATTTTTCCGCGGCCACCGGAACTGAGCAGCATGCCGGAGAGGGTGAGTGGCTCGTGGTAAATGAAACGCACGGCCTGAACGAAAAAAGGAAAAAACTTCATGAGCTAGAGCGGAGTTGAGCCTCTACACTCTAAGAATTGGAACTCCAATGGCAAGAAAAACAGCCCAGTTACTCCTGCGGACCTTACTCTACTCCTGCCACGTGCGAGGAAAAGTGAAATCGTCATTCACTTTTTCAAGAAAAAATGAGTAAGGGTGCCATTCCACTTCTGCAGAGTTTGACAGGGTAAGGGCTTGTTTTACTCCTGCGATAAACAAATTAACTTTCCGTGCCACACTAGTTTCGATTGTTGCTCAAGAAGCACAAGCGTCCGTAGTGGACACTGAAGCAGGCAGCCATACAAAGATTCTGTTCTGCCTGCGCAGGCAGTATAAGCTTCATAACACATCAAAACAAGCATAAAGTGTATTCGACTGTACAAACAAATGCAACTAGAACTTTTGATGGTTCCAGTACTACTTCAGATGTTCAAATCGGCCCCAAATTTACAGCTCAATTTCCAAGTGGAAAGCTGAATTTTCATATATTTTCGCGCAACTGAGGAGCAATTATATGCTTGTCACATGAATGGAAAGAATGAATTCATACCTCTATAGTTCTTCAATAAATCCAATTAGACGCGCATATGCAAGGTAAAGGTATACGTATACGTTGGGCATCCGTTTTATTTTCGGTACGTCGAACTCACCGACGCTGTGTTTTGATGATATGTATACGTCATACGTCGGGTCTGAATTAGTTCCACGTATCCGATATATTTCACGCGAGAATTTAACATAGGAATTTAGTACCACGGTATGCGGAAATCGAAGACACATCGCCCAAGTGTGCGCGTGGTTGGTATCTTTAGCCACAGCTTTTTGCGTATCTACACTGCAGAATAGACCAATTGTTGTCCAATGAAGGTGTACATCGATCTACGTGAACACTATAGTATACAGTGTTGTGTATAGTATACAGTGTACGTAGAGTATATGTGGCGCGATAAAAAAGCACGTTTTTATATACCAGTCCCTTAGCAACAGCATTTAACTGCAAATTTTCTCCTGGCTTTTTTCATGCTACCGAAGTATTTTCTGAGGTCCTACTGTAAGCGCGAGGGTCAGTTTGATCGGCTCAACGTCGAACCTACGGCCGGGGTTAGGAGGGTGGTTTATACGCAAAAAGGTGACAAAGCTGCATGTTGAGTACTGGTATTGGTCTCTCCTAAATACCCAAGCAACATTGATCGCTGGTCGTATTCGTACAAAAACAGATCAATCATTCCCGTTTCCGACTTTACGGTTGTGCATTCGTGCATCGCGGTGCAGTACGTATTCTCCTCGAAAGGCTCCATCGCTGGCTTGCAACGTCATTGCCACTGTGCCAGCGCCTCTACTAGATTATGAAGGCCATTTTTCTTGCATGTAAAAACAAGTTATATTGTCGATCGAGTACGTACGGAAGCGAAATAAACGCTATTTTTACGTACGCCAGCCTTCAATATATTGTTACGGACTTGATCTCAAGCAGAGCACGGAGGAGAGAAGAAGGAAGAGGAAGAAGTGTGCGTGCCCGTTCGACCTTTGACTTGTGGTACCTGTGTTGCTTCCCGCTGGCGTTGTGTACCTGGCGTACATAATGGGCTAGAACGTCTCGGTAGCGACGTTAAGGGCATAACATTGTAGTGGAGGTGCTGGGTCACGATCCCTGGCGCTACACTCAGAACCGATGCAACTGGAGCCTCGCCAGAGTCGTCGCCTTGCGGGGCTCGAACTGCAAACCAGCGCAATCCAATCGGCCAATGACCCGCAAGCAGCCCGTGGTGACACAATGATCCAGGCTGAAAACCGGCCTGCGGGTTCCGCGAACGGTTCCTAGCATCACTATCGGGAAAATCGGACAACTTTTGTGGAAGTGGTAGGCGAGGATGTCGACAAGCAGTTGACCCACTACCAACGGGTGAGTCGCTACAACCGATGGCACGCTGCTGCTCAGCTTGCAAACGGGGTTTTCTTCCTAACACATACCACTCTCGTTTGGTTAGAAAACCACGAGGACTCTCTTATCACCTGGGACCGTTTCGCTACCGTATTGCGCCAGTGCTTTGGCGACTTCCTTGCACGAAGGCAGCGGCCTTGACACGCGCTCGCACACAGAGCTCAGCTACTGGGGGAAACATGCACAACTTACATAGAGGAGGTCCTGTAGCTATGCAAAACAGCAAGCGCTAATATAACCGAGGAATATAAAGTAGGACATCTTCTGAAGGACATTGCAGATGTTTATAATTTTCTAATTGCCAAAGATGACCTAAAAGCGATCTGTGATGTAATTCCGCACGTTCGCACATTCGAGACATTGAAGACTCGTCGCATAACGCCAAACTTTGGGCGGCTCGTCAACGTTCCATCTGTGGCGAGCATTGAAGACAGCTTCATGGACTTGTCGTCGACGATCCGGAAAATAGTTCACGATGAACTGCAGCGGTTCGAGCCCCCTGCACAGTGTCCACCATCCTTGCCCTCTGGCGTTGTCGGCTCTCGAGGGGCTCTCTCCTTGCTCCCCTCGATGGCCGTTTTGAATTCTATCAATACGCCACACGCCGACGCTTGCTCCAACAGATCAATGCCAAGGTTCGATAGCCTTGATCATCCGCCTCGCTACGACTCATGCCCGGATAACTTCTCGTCGCTCTACGTTCCGCACTATGAGTACCGTTCTCAACCACCACCTGCCCACGATTTCCCGCGTCCAGCCCGAAGGCCTGAACATGACTTTCGCTGCACAATGCTCCCTGCCTCCTCGGAACCCTCCAAGGAACAAGGGTTTCGTTGCACAATCACCCTGTGCAACTGCTGCGGCATTGAGGGGCACATAGCTCGATACCGCCGCAGCCGCCCACTCACCCATTACGATCGGCCCGTCTTACATGCTTCGCCACGAACCTGTTTCTGCGACTCTCTTTGGCAATGGCCCCCAACTTTGTATGAATATCCCCAGACTGATGGACCCCGCAGCCGCTTTCCTGCATCCGACCGAAATTTCTCACCACTACCTGCCTCTTCTGCGCGCCGCTCTCCTTCACCACGGCGACGCGGCGGTCTCCATCGCCTTTGCCGGAAAACTAGTCAGCGCGGCCGCAGGAGGTCAGGCCGCTGGAGACTGTGCGCTGCCTATAGAAAATCCTCCATCTGTTGTTATGGTAAAGAACACGGTCTATTGCTTGTGGAGAGTGTGGCGACAATGGCTTTAGTGGATACCGGCGCAACCATTTCAATAATGAGCTTATTGTTTAACAAGCGGTTAGGACGCAAAGTTATGTTTATTTGGGACAGAAATGTGAATTTTCATGGCGCGGGTGGCAAGGTGTTGTATCTCCTGGGAATGTGTAGTGCGTCGCTGTCCCTGTAAGGAACGGTATTCGTAGCGGAGTTTGCAGTGCTTCCGCGATGCACGCATGACATAATTATGGGTATTGACGCTTTCAGAATGTGTGGCGCTACGGTCGACTGCGCTCTGGGGAACTCTGCGTTGATGATTCGCTTTCTTGTGGACTTTTAGAGGAGCCAAACGTGCGTGATAATGTATTCTGCGTAACAGAGGATACCAATGTACCAGTTCTGTCTATGATGTGCGTCCCAGTTTTGTGCCCCAGCCGTGCCTCCGACACCTTCGACGCCATGGTGGCACCGCTTCATTCCAAGAGTGCAAAGAAACACATTATGGTTCTATATTGCCTACTGTCGGTGGTCAAGGACTACTCACAGCTGTGGGCAATCAATGGTTCTTCGCAACCTGTAGTTTTGGCTGTGAATATGAAGACTTCGACGTACAGCCAAGACGACACTCCGTCGGTGGCTTTGGTTACAGGTGCAGCCTGCGAAGTTGCTGCCGCTCCAGCCCCTGACTCACAACTGCATCAAATGATCAGCCAGTCTTTAACCAGAGACCAGCGTAACGCTTTGGAGACCTTACTCCTCAAGGATTCTTTCATGTTGGATTTTTCGGAGCCAAGCGGCTCACGGTGCATTCGCGTGACACGTACCCGGCATCGCATTGACACAGGCTAGTCACACCTAATTCGACAGAAGCCGTACAAAGTGTCGGCCACAGAACGCCAGGTCATCAAT
Source organism: Amblyomma maculatum (assembly GCA_023969395.1). Taxonomy (NCBI): domain Eukaryota; kingdom Metazoa; phylum Arthropoda; class Arachnida; order Ixodida; family Ixodidae; genus Amblyomma; species Amblyomma maculatum. The sequence continues at coordinate 82,426 of JAJIZL010057578.1, forward strand.
GAGCAGGTTTGGGATATGCTGGAAAAGGGTGTTATTCAACAGTCATGCAGTCCCTGAGCCGCCCCTGTTTTCTGGTAAAGAAGAAAGATGGTACATGGCGCTTTTGCTTCGACAATCGCCACTTGAATGCTGCAACAAAGAAAGGCGTGCATCCCCTTCTCCGGATCGATGACGCCATAAATTATCTGTTCTCCGCATCATACTTTTAATCCGTCGATCTGCGATCGGGATATTGGCAGATCCCTATGCATCCTGACGACAAGGAGAAAACGGCTTTTATCACACCCGATGGCCTGGTTGAATTTAATGTAATGCCTTTCCGGTTCTGCAATGTTGCTGAAACATTCGAGACAGTTATGGGAGCGATCATACGTGGGCTAAAATGGTAAATATGTATGTGCTACCTCGATGACGCCATCACTTTCGGCTGGACATTCAATGCGCACAATGAATTGCCTCATTCTCGTGGTGGACTGCTTCAAAAACGCCGGTATAGTAATTAGTTCGAAGAAGTGTCGCTTCAGTGAGCGTCAGACTTTGATACTAGGACACCTCGTTGATCATAAAGGCGTTAGACCTGTCCCTCAACAGACTGCGGCCTTTGCATCGTTTCCAACTCCTGAGAACGTGAAGAAACTTTGAAGTTTCCTAGGATTGTGTTCGTATTTTCGCCGCTTCATTCCCAGTTTTGCTGACATCGCTAACCCGCTCACGTGCTTTCTCCACAACGACGCTCCATTCCAGTTGACATAAGAATGTGACGAGTGTGACTTTCTTTTCGCCAGCTCAAGTTTTTATTGACTTCACATCCGATTCGCCGGCCTTTCAACCCTTCAGCTCCAACGGAACTGCACATGGACATCAGTGGTGTTGGCATTGGTGCTGTGCTGATTCAGCATTACGGCGTCAAGGAACATGTTATTGATTACGCCAGTCGTTTCTTAGGCAAACCTGAGCGCAATTACATAGTTACTGGGCAGGAATGCCTCGCTATAGTTTTCGCCGCGCAGCGGTTTCGCTGTTATTTATACGTACGACTCTTCACAGTGATTACTGATTATAATTATCTATGTTGGCCGATAAACCGCTGTGACCGATCTGGCCGTCTTGCACGGTGGGCAGTCCGTTTACAAGAGTTCGATTACAAAGTTTTGTACAAGAGTGGACGCCAGCACGCAGACGCGGACTGTCTCGCATGTTAGCCGCTTCCCACGACGGAATGTGACGCCGAAGAGTTTGATCATTACACCGCTGCGGTTTTGCCTGCATTCCCCGATACGCGTACGCTCCTCACTGTGCTGAGGAAGGACAAAAATCTCCAACCATTCTTTACCGCTGCAGGGGACCCTACAGCTTCTAGTCCCTGTTGTATACGGGGTGGTCTTTTGTACAAAAAGGACTATTCTGCCGCTGGTCTCCGCTACCTTTTGGGGGTGCCCGTCAGCCTACGCTCCTCTGTTTTGCGCGTTATGCACGACGACCCCACTTCGGGACACCTGAGATCTACGCGGATGCTATATCGCATCCAAGAGCGTTTCTTCTATCAGCGGATGCGTGAAACCACTGCGAAGTATGTGGCTAGCTGTGCTCAGTGTGCGAGTGACAAACGCCCCACCAGCACTCTTCCTGGTCTCCGTCTTGTGACGCATCCAAGATCCTTATTTGAGAAGGTCGGGGTACACCTTTTGGGACCCTTTTCCAAGTTACATTCGTTCAACCGCTGGATCATCATCTGCACTGATTACCACACTCGTTACTGTTAGACGGCAACTCTTCCACCGGCTACTGCACATCGTCTCCATCTTCCTGCTCCACTGTGTTATGCTGCGCCATGGTTCTCTCCGAGTGTTGATCAGCGAACGAGGTCACCAGTTCACCGCTGATCTTTTCGAAGAACTCCTTTGTTTGTGCCAAACACATTTCCGACATCCTACTCCTTATCATCCGCAAACTAGTGGGTTGACCCAGCGAACCACCCGGACACTTACCAACGTACTTTGAATGTACGTCGCCGCCAAACAAAAGGGCTGGGACTCTGTGCTACCATTTATAACGTACGCACGCAGTACCACACGAGATTCGATAGGTGACGTCACTAATTTTCTCGAAGATAACATAGGGACCGATATAGTGCCCGAGCAGTTTCTCACTTAAGCCGCGCTTCCTTAGTGGATGCCAAAGCCAGACCATTTCGCCGTTGAGGTAGGTGACGTGGCGATGGTGGTCGTCGTAGCGGGATTTCGAGCGCTTTTGTTCGGCGAGAGTTATCAGGCGGGCTATCTGGCGGGGCTTCTTAGCCCAGCAGAGGTTCTCAGCAATCCCAGGATCGTCGTCTGTGGAAAACGGGAGGATGGTGTCTAGGGTGTGTCGAGGAGACCGGGTATAGAGGGCAAAGCATGGACTGTAACTTGCTGTTTCCTGTTGGGCACATCACCAAATGTAGCCGACGTTCTTCGCGAGCTGAGCTTTCTCACATCGCCCGTCTGAAACCCTGTCATCCTCGAGGTGACGATTGACTCGCCCGGAGAGGTTCGCCTGCGACCTGGGAAGTGTTACGGACTTGGTGTGTCAAGCAGAGCACGGAGGAGGAAAAAAGGAAGAGGAAGAAGTTGCGTGCCCGTTCGACCTTTGTCTTATGGCACCTGTGTTGCGTCCCGCTGGCCGTGTGTAGCTGGCGTACTGAACCGGCTAGAACGTCTCAGTCGCGACGCTAAGGGCGTAACAGTATGTTACTTTCGCGAAGTTCGGCTTTTGAGGCGATGAAAATGTGGCAGCATGAGTATGCACGTGGCGGCAAAATAGACACATTTCTTGCTTTTGTATTGGATTTGTGGGGGAGACGATATCCCAAACATAGTACGAATTATTTATTTATCTCTCGCTTGAATGTAGTGGAGATGGTCAAAGTTGCATACGAAAGCATCTTCTATACCTCTAATTTTATTCCTTCAATTTCATTCTACAGCATGTAGACGCTGCCTCTAATTACTGTTGACTGCCTTCTCATTTTTTCGTTTCCTCCTGTCTGCACGATTCCGCATAAAAGGTAGTAACCAACAATCAAGGTTAAATGCTTCTAGGCGTGTTTTTGGTTTCTTTGGTCAACTGCGGAACTGTCAAGCACTCACGAAATGTACATAACTAAAAACTAAATAACCTACAACTATATAACTTCCAAAAATTGTTTTAATATTTGAAGCGAATTTCTAAAACTACTAATTAATGCTTTAGAGCTATAAAACTCACCTTTTTTGCGTTGCGCAACTCTTGTAAGCTTCGTTGCGCAGTGTCTTGTAAGCCTCAAGTCTTCGAAGTGTTCACTATTTGCTGCGCACACGCAGGGCGTTACCGGCAAGTTGCTTAAAATGATCGCTCGCCAGCGGTCTCCGGACGACAATGAAATCATTCAGGTAAATTCCCTTTTTTTCACAACTGGAAGTTTAAACTACGCACATAAATAAGTAATCTTCTGTTCATTTGCGCATAATTTGAAGCCCTAGTTTTACCAAGCTCTACTATCTCGTACTGGGAGCAGGGGTATTGTCACTTGTTCAAACTGGGAAGGCGCGTCGGCGCTATTTGTTTTGGCAGTGCTGTAACTGCATCTTCTTCCTTAGGCACCAAAATATTTGGTCTTGTGTATACATGGTTTATTAAATTCCCCGTATTCTACCATCACAAATATGCATCGGCAGTCACTTTTATGTTCGGCTGCGTGAGGCATTATAGTTTTGTTTCTTGCACTTCCAGATTTAAAGCGACACGTTTGGCACTGACAGACGTTGCTGAAAATGTGGTCCTGCAAGATGGCTGCTTGTTCAGGGCTGATGCTTGCTTGGTTGCTGAAGCTTTCCCATGAAGGGCATAAAGCTAGTAATTGTGTTCTCCTTTCGTCACATGATTCTCAAATAGCACCACACCGACTAATAGTGATCAATGCTTTCTTATTTACCTGCATATGCTGTACAAGCGGAGGAACCGCGGCTTTTTCGGTGTTGTTCTTGCTTTACCCTGCATGTTCTCAGGACTTGCTGAATTACATAATAAAATGAACAGCTATCATGTGTGCAAGAAAAATTGCATCTTTACTATTATTTCCAGGTGCAAGTACGACAGGAAGGCAGCATTACTTGTGTATCAACTCAAATGGAACTGATGTACAGACGCCAAAATATTTCTAGCCTCTGCGAGGTACTGCTTCTGTAGCGTCAACACCTTATGCTGGATATAAACTGCAGATTGAGGCTAAGCACATGTCCACAATTCGCGCTCAGCGGTTGCCATGGTTTGCGGATTGTTCCCCCTAATGACTTCATTGCATATTAAGGCTCTTCAGATGGACAAGCGGCTTGAGTATGCGAATGGGATTGCGTGCATTTTATGTTCAAAAGAAAAATGCTATGTGTAGCAGCCAAGCAAGGAAATAATCAATCATGACTTAACCGAAGAAAATGATTTCTCTTTACTTCCTCACGTGAATGCTTTTTTCATCTGTCGAAAGGTCAGTAATAGAAGTATGCATGCTTTATAGCTGCATCATGAACTTGCTGTTACATAGCCGCTTTGAAACCTCGAAAAGATAATGCTGCTATATAGTTCTTTCTCATAAGAAAGGAAAGCTACTAAAACTCGTTCACGATAATTGTCGGTGTCATAAAGATGACTCCTTGTTGCTGCGACAAATGATACAAAACGTCCTGCAATCAATCATGTAATGATTCGTGACCTGCATGTTCGCGGTGCTTTGCCGCGCCAACTGGCTTACATCCGCGGAGCGGGCGCCCTTTTATATTGCCAGAACTGTGATGTACCCGATTACGATTATGAAAGCCTCGCTGGTAGTCATGCTTAAGTGTGCTTGCACGGGAGTCACCCGCTAAGAACCCAAGCAAAGTTATGATCAGCACCCTTTCATTCCCATTTCCTTTCATTCCGGCAAATAAATATCTATTTGTGGGCAGCACTGTGCATTCATGGCTTGTTGGATAGTTACATCACCGCTACCATCAGCATTAGACGACACTAAAACAAACATATCCTTCAATTACACTTTCGCCCCCTCGCACTCCGCCACCGGTCGACGCCGACAATCAAAAGACGTCGATCTCAACTAGCGCAAGAAGCTCCACGTCAGCTATCTTTACTCCCCGCAGCAGTCTTTATGGTGGGCATGTTGTGGCCCCAGGTAATTGAGCGAGCGCGGTTCGCAAACTTCTCATTCATTTGTAGTATGCAAATCTGCCCTTCGCTTACCTGAGTATGTCGAATCGCGCGCTGAGGACCCAGCTCCTTTAATAAAGACGGTCCCTCGAGTGACAGCCAACCGCGACTAACTTGTAATAGAGCTTTAGGCTATCCGTGATTGATGGAATGTATAAATGCGATACTGACTATATGAAAAACACAGTTATAAATATTCTGAAGCGGCTTTTAAACGCCCAATAAATTTGCAAGAACTCTAAGGATTAGTCAAGAGATATGCGCTTAAAGTATGAAAATAAGTATACGCATTGAGGTACATTTCATAGAAGAAGACATTCAGATTACTGGCCATATTAAAACGTATACTCTCATAAACTCAGCCTCTGAACAATTGCCTAGCTCACATGCCTTCCTTTTGGTCCGTGCCCTGCTGCCCCATCTTAAGGAAAAGTGCGGGTGCCGTGATGAGTTCATCGACTGACTCGCTACATCATCGCTTAAGGAGAATGAAGACGATAACCCTTGCATGATTTAGGGCAGGGGCAGCCCTTAGCCCGTCCGCCATGTTCTGACTGGTCTGTGAAGAAGATGTAGTGTCGACAACATGCCCTAAGTGTCCAAGGCCAGCCTCTAAGCTCAACCTTAACCATCTTTTACGTACAATTCGAGGTATGCAGACATCAAGAACAAAACGCCTATAACAGGGTAAACTTGCAGCAAATTAGAGTGCAGTTGCGGCTAATTTGCAAAGTTACTTTCCTGAGCTTGCTCCACTTTCTGGAAGACTACAGCGCACACGACTCACTTTCAGTTAGATTCTGTATTGCATAGCAAGTCTTAGAAATAATCTGTCTCCTGTTAAGCGTTTCCAGCAGTTTTGTATTTAGAGGTAAAATAATGGGCTCTAATGCTAGATACCGCTATTGCATTAATAGCCACTGTGCTGTACTAACTTTTCCTTTTTCTTGTAGGTGTTATTCATCACCTATACAAGACAACTTCGAGTATGGGATAGGATAAATTTGACAACAAAACCTGCAGGAACACAAATTCATATTCATTACGCGTTAAGGCTTACTACTTTTATTTTTGTCATGGCTGGTAATGTTAATTGGTTTATAGAGGACCATTACGTACAGGTAACATGCCAAGAATTATGAACTTAGCGAAGAATTTGACTACTTAGAATGGCACAAGTCAGGTCAGAATAATATTTAAAACATGTGATGAGTTTAAGACCATTGTCTTCAAACAGTGGTGTCGAGGAAATGGCATGTCCATAGTTAACGCGGCCCCCAAAACAGGCCTCTTTGGTAATGAAAGGCTTTGAACAATTGCTGTTGACATAAAATTTACAAAATTCAACCTATATATGTTGAAGAACATTATGTCAAACGACCAGTTCTTCTACCTACGGATATTGCTATTTCTTCCCAACTGATCTTTTTGTGATTCTTGCAAGAAACTTTTATTTACATTAATACAAAATATACGCCGATGTCATAAAAAAGATCTCTATAGCCTGAATAGATTCCACCCTCCACGAGCAGATAGGTTTAGCGATAAACCGGTCGGTCCCTTGAAGAACTACAAACCTAAAACTGCAGTTACATTTTAAAAACAGTAGGCACAGAAAAATTATTTGTCGTTATTGTTTTTATATGAAGCAGCAAACGCGACATTTTCAACAAATTACAGCTAAAGAGCAGACAGAGGAATACATTCCAGTCAGAGTTGAAGGCTACTACTTGAGCGCCGCCCTATATCATGAACAGCGTCATGACCCAGAATTCTCTTCAGTAAGACGGCAAGTTGAGCGCGTTAGTACATACTTTAGTACAAACCAGCGCAACAACGGCGACAAGAAAGTAGAGTAGACTGGTCCAGTCTTCTTTCTACTCTCTTGTCTCCATTGTTGCACTGTTTTCTTGCTTAACCAGAATTCTCTGCGGTAGCGAGGCAGGTGCCAGGCCAGTTTCCTTCATTATCTTTGCTGTTCCTTAGGCAGCGACCACTACCATCAGGGCTAGGTAGCTTTGTAATTTGTTTTCTTATTGCTTTATCGAACAGGCATTGCAAATATTGCGAGCGACAAATTGCTCAGTATTATGAGGAGTTGGACGCTACGAAGCTCTATGTGGTGTGCCTATACCGTAATTGCTGCTGTGGCAGGAAGTGCGGGTTACCCTAAACAGTTTTCTGATAAACATTATATTAGGCCTACAAGCAACAGCTGTACCAGATCTTTCTCATCAATGTTGTTATCATCCACAAAGATGAGAGGTAGCCAAGTCCACACTTTATCTCAATGAATGGAATGCTTATAATATAAAGAAAAGGGATTTCATCTCGGGGTGATTAGTGCAGCAGGGAGCAGCAAACGCGGAATACAGGAAAGCAAAATCTCAATTTCTTTATTGCGAAACCAGTCGCTAGGCGGCGCCTGGGACGCTTGGCTGGTCGACGCTCGCATCAAAGAACGTTTGTACCGATTGGCTGAGCTAAAATTAATAACTATAATAGTTGATCCCTTACGAAGGGCAGCTGCACAGGGTGGGTGCTTATGACTGTGCAAATGAGGTATCAGACGCACAAGCTGAGGGATTTGTGATTACACATACCGAAACGACATGTGTACTTACAAGTGTCCGGAGGGGAAGCCACGAACGGGAGCAGGCATTACACAGCACTTAAGACGAGAGTATTTCCGCAGCGCACGTTCAGCATTACCGAAGCGTTCGCTGTAATATGTGCTTTTAGCGAACGCAGAGGGGACATGCACGAAGGGCACGAAGGAAAGTCGAACCGAGTACACACACGAAAAGAAAAAGACTGCTTTGTTTTCCCGCTGCACGGCAAAAGAAATATTTTTGCATGTAGACATTTTATATTATGTGAAGCAAAAGACATACGTTGTTTCTAAGGGGATTTTTTATATTGTATGAAACCGAGCTACGAGCAACATCTATGATCCCCACCTGCAACGCGCATGTCGGGCCGCTTCGCTGCGGTCGCGAACAAGCGGAACAGAGTAGATTGCTTGCTTGCGTGCTTCCGTCGGAGCGTTCTGCCCATGTGCAGCAGCTCCGAATATAGGCACAAATACGCACTGCTAAATCTGTCTGCTACGAGCAGCGAGTAATCTTCTTAAAGTAGATATTATGCTACCCCAATAGCTGTTGTGTTCACTCGGGCAGAGCAATGGTGAGAGCGCGTAGTCTTACTGTGGAGAGTAGAGTGGATCTAAAAGCAGAGGTAATCATTAAGGGAGAGGGGAAGCGGGGCCCAGACAAATGTGGGCGAAGTAAAA
>JAJIZL010057578.1:91337-119914 GCA_023969395.1 Amblyomma maculatum
TGGGCGAAGTAAAATTGAAGAGTCGATGCAATGAACAGAGCGGGGCAGCAGGGTGTTCAGAGGAGCGCGCGTACATACACATGGGCGTTCGGTGGTGTTATTTTTTGAAGGGGGGGGGGGGGGGGGGGGGGGGGGGGGGGGCGGTAAAGCCGCGCACTCTCCGGAATAAAACGCCGCCTGTACGGAGTGCTAGCGAAAGCTGGCGCTCAAAGGGCACGGTGGCGTCCAGCAAGTCCAGAAGCCCGCGTGAAGAACATCGAAGGCGGGACCAAGCAGCGCGCGAAAGTTTCCTGGCTTCGAGAGATAAAAAGCAAAACCAAGTGCAAAAGGAATGCAACGATCTTCGTGTCTAATGAAAGGCAAATCAAAGCGCAACACCTTTATGAGGATGCCGATCAGAAGCGCAGGTATGAAGAAGTGCCGTCTTTCTTAGGCGCGAGAACAACAGCGAATGCCTTAGGGCTTTTTGAGGGTCTCACCGCACCAGTGGCCAGCATTTCGTTACGGGCACCATTTAATAGTGCTCGCTTGTGGACGCTCAAGGGCCTTTGGTTGAACCGGATCGGACGCGTACCGCCGGTTTCGATCCTCTGGGTGAGAACATTGGCCTTCCCAGTAACTTCCGGGAACATTGTAGCGAAGGGCCTCAGTGTCTTCTCGATTCTGCATCTTTCGGCTGGTGAGACCCTGAAAGATTTCAAAACAGTGAGAAGACCACTTCCAGTGGCGGTGCCCGAATGGCTGTTTGTAGCCAGCAACTGTGACTGCAAAACAGCTGGTTGTGCTGTGAACCTAAAATCCACAGTATTTATTCCGTACTGGTAGGTTTGGTTCCGAAGGTCTATCACGATCACCGCCTTGTGAAGTTACGGCCCAATATCAATAGACAGGAAAGGCCGGGAAAGTGTAGGAAGCACTGTCTAATATTTCGCCCATTGATAGTGACTGTTTACGGGCTGCCGAGGTTGCGGGCGCTACGTGAGCAGACGCAATACGCAGGTTGGTGCTTAGACATCGTAACCGTAGGCGTTTCGCATCACAGGCGTATTTGACTCGATCGCCAAAAACTGAAACTGTAGAACCTGTGTCTAAAAGCGCAGGCACTTCTATTCCGGCCACACTCACCGCAACCAGCGGCATATTGTCAAGGTGGGTCTCATTACAACGAGATGTTGACGGAACAGCGCTCACCGTTTGTTCCTGAAGCTTTTTGGGTAATGTCGGTGGCTCCCACGTTGATCTGGGCCGGGTGAGCGATTCTCGTCTCTGCTTCACCGGCGGTCGTTCGCGGTTGTATTTTGTGGCAGCACGATGGTGTGACGACCAAAATACCCTGCTTCCTGGTATGATTCCGGCCCACAAACTGCGTCAACAGGAGGGGCCGTCGACGACTTGCACCCACAACTCCGTCAGCAAGAGTGGGCGGACGAAGAATTGCACCCACAACTCCGTCAGCAGGAGGGAGCGGACAACGACTTCACCCACAACTCCGTCAGCAAAAGGGGGCGGATGACGACTTGCACCCACAACTCCGTCAACAGGAGGGCGCGAACGACGACTTGCACCCACAACTCCGTCAGTAGGAGGGGGCGGACGACGAATTGCACCCCCAAATCCGTCAGCAGGAGGGGGCGGACGACGACTTGCTTCCACACTCCGTCAGCAGGACGGTGCGGAGTACGACTTACTTCCAAAACTCCGTCAGCAGGACGGGGCGGACGACGACTTGCTTCCACAACTCCGTCAGCAGGACGGGGTGGACGATGACTTACCCACAACTCCGTCAGCAGGAGGGGGCGGACGACGACTTGCACATGACACCGCGCGGCAGTCGGCAGGTGTTGCAGGTTGTGTACACGGCACGCTTACCGGCACTTCATGGCAGGCTGTACGGAGGCTGGGCGGCTGCAAGGAGGTGCCCGGAATCGGTAGGTCGCGGGCCGGCAAGTGGTCGCAACTGCTTACCACCGCCGGCCGTCGTCGTTTCCCTGCTGACGAGAGCCGCGGGGACTTAGACACTGGCTTCTGTAGTGGCCTCGACCACCACAATGGAAACAGACTGGAAAGTCAGAGTTTGGGTTGCCCATAACTTGCCGCGTGCTTGGATCAGCAGATCGGCGACGGCCTTGGGTACGCCGTGAGGGTGCTCCTGAGTTCTGGCCTCGGAGTGGGACGTGTCCCGGGAATCCAAGAGCTCGGTAGCTGAACGGGTCCACCGACCGAGGCAAGGGCGGAGGCAAACGAGGTACCCCATTTGCAGTAAGCGCACCAGGCCACACACATGAGGGCTCCAGGGCGTTTTTGGTGGGGGCGGTGGCCCATAGATTAATTCGGCTATTATGGCGGCCTGGATATCAGAAGCAGCTTTTGCGAGATTGTCCAGTGACGAAAAGCTACGCACCCGCAAATAGGCCTGAAAACGTGGGATGGGCTTGGCGTATCGCTCGTGTGTCCTCTGTTTCTTGTGCGGAGGGGTCGGCACGTTCATAAAGTTCCTGAAAAGAGCGTATATATTCCAAGAGACTTTCCACCTCGGCCTGTGTGCGAGTGCAGAATTTATCTTTAATGCGCACGGCATAGTGGGTGGTAGGAACTCTGCCCTTAGCATCTGTTCGAAATGAGTCCGGTTTTGAAATGTTTTTCGACGCCGCCAGTGTAAGACGGAGCCTTTCATGGCCACTGGCAAAACTCCTAAAATAATGTCTTATCGTAGGGCTTCCGCATTACGGTAGTCTAGCATTTCTTGTAGGAAGTCTGCTACAGATTCTTTGTCCGTGTGCCCATCATATGTCGGCACTGCGAGCTACAAACGGAAGGTCGCGAGTTCAGTCTGTGCCTGTCGCTCCAGCAGCGTGGTTAGCCGGCTCAAAATAACGGTCATATCTGCCGCCGCCTCTCCTTTTTTATCGTTGTCAGACATTGTGCCAGTCGTGTGGTTTGTTGACTCGTTACGATTAGTAAGTTTACCTGAGCTTAAAAGCATTAGAAATGTTTGGGCCAGAGCTTATGTTCTTTGACGCAGTTGATGTGGTATCCAGAGAGTTATTGGGGCTGGCTCCGGATGAGGGTGGTTTTCGTTGTTCGCTGTCCTCACGGCAAGGGTGCGCGCTCAATGTGGCGGGCAACAACTCCCTGAAATCAAATAAAAAATTCCGTTGGGCGCCAAATGTGGGCCTCAGCCCTCACTCAGGTTCGTGAGCAGCCACCCATGCATCAAACGACCGGCAACAACGTGAAAAAAAAAACGCTTTAATATAAACAGTCAAAAATAAACACTAGGTAAAAAAAATCAATCTTGTGATTTGCTGCACAGCACTGTACAAGGGAGCGAGCACCGATAACACGCCACGCAATCTGAGTCCAGTGCAACCATAGAAACACAAGGGCCAAGCCGCGTGTGGCGAGGCCGGAAAGAGCCTGCGCTGCCGGACAAAACCAGGATGCTTCGGAAACGCACACACTCACGTAGAGCTCCTAACAAACACCGCTGCCCGGGCCGTCCAGCGGAAAAAAGCCCCCTGCGGCTGTTTGCTCGTCGCTTCGTGCCATGTTACTCGTCAGAGTCCAGGCTGCCTGACATACGCAGTAGCGTCGGCGTCGGCCGAATGCCTTTGGCTGCTTTATTGCATGGTTATGCTCCAAAACTGAGGGGCTAAGGGCCCCACAAGCTAAGCAATGACGAAGAAACGCTGACCACGGTCTCCAAATACTCAAAGCTGCTGAATAGCGACAGTCAAGTCCTACCAACAGTGCCCACTGATGGATTAAGCAACAACTGGCTTGCAGAGAACGTGGGCTTAACAGTAAATTCTTTCTGGGATAACTGTAAATGTGCAAAGATGACAGATGGCCCCATTTATTTAAAAATTGCTTCCAAAATAACTTTTATGCTCTTTACTTTTAATTCTACGCGCTAAAATGCAACGTAAATAATCAATTGTACAAATATACTAGTTGTCCCACCCTAAGGCAGGGATAAAATAAACCTCTGCAGAGAACGGTGGGTCATTAAAGTGCGATGAGGCGAAAGCCATTATACCAAGGTGGATCGTAGCCCTCCTCTACGGCACCTCCATCTGCCTGTCTTCTTTCACTCCCCTCTTCCCCTTCATTTACGGCGTGGTACATGTCTCCGCGGAGAAATGCGACAGGTATTGCGTCATTTTATCCTGTCAATTAATTTTGAAATTGATTTACAGGATAAAACGACGCAATACGCTGCTGATGCCTGCTGTAATAATGCCTCCTAGAAATCTGGGTCCCCTGTTTGCTGTGTGGTGCGGCGTTTCAGGAAGTGCCATTTGCAAGGTCCTGCACGGACGCCTGGATCAGACGCCTGGCGGGATCAGCTTCGTCGATGCATGAATCGCCTGCTTGTGTCATCAGCAGCCGTAACGGTATATGACGCGCCCCTTTTAGAACGCAACCAGCATTATATTGAATGCATCATAGTTCACCGGCGTTCTGTGATTCGTTTACAGGAAATTAAAGGTGCAGTGTCTTTCACTCGCGGAATCCTGCTTTCTCAAGGAGGACAAGGCGAATTATGTTAACATTTCACAACTATTTCCTTCGAAAGTGTGACACCCTGTGCCAACAGCTTCTGCAGACTGCTGTCAACACTGAGAATGAAAGGCTTTCCCCTTAAAGGAGACTGAGATCATTTCCGACAGGGCTGAAATGAATTGCCTACCTATGCGGTTAAAAAGAGGGAACTTTGCCAACCTATAATCTCCTGTTATTTATTTCGTGGCAAAAGTTTTACAGCTAGACTATATACGTGTTATTCGGAATGAAGTTCGTAGCTGCAAAGATCGACCGATGTTTCTAATGTGTAGATATATTGAACACTGTATTAATTATTAATATCCGTTTTCACCTAAGCGAACCATTCATCAGTCATGGTTGAGAATTGCTGTACCAGAAGCTAAGGACAATTTTGTAGTGAGCTGGTTTGTTTATGTTGAGTAGAACAACCAATCTGTGCTGAATATGTGACAGCAGAGAAGGAAGGCTCGCACTGAATTCCAAAACTATTGTTTATTGCGACAAAATAAGCAATAAATGCAATAGGCTGAATGAAAAAGGAAATGGTAAAGTGAAATGCACCAATATAAATTAATATTGTCACATACACTTTTAGGCTCGTAACTAGAAGTCTTCAATGGTGGATCGCCCGGATGGCACCAGAGAACATTCCAAAAAACCGAGATAATGTCAGCAAGAAACTTCATCTTCTGCGCGTCGAAAGATACTAGGGAACTTCAGGTCCTTCACGTTGCCGACCAAAACTTAGGTAAAACAGTCGCCCAGTGGCTGCTGTAGCACACGCAGCCTTCCTTCCATATAAAATTGCGACCGATGCATTCGCAGAATACAGGAAGAAAATAAGCGCTCACAAGAAGCATGTGGTAAGGCAGTGTGTTAAGCTTCTGGAGTAGTTCTCTTGAAAAGTACGGCTTCATGCGCACTGGGTCACTTCGGGTTTCTATTGGCGAGTAGCAGTAGAAACTCTGTCGGGATGAACTTCGTATGTGATCCCACGGGGCTGGTGGAGCACTTTTTTCGGGCCAAAGTATTACTTTATAGTTTCTCTGGAAGACTGTTGTCGATTTAGAGTCCAGAGCCACACTTTGTCGTGCAGTTCAAAAGTTGCTTCACAGTGGCTGTGATTTCAACACTGGTTGTCTCGACCTTGCTGATTCCGGATGTGCACTCTCGGCAGTTGTCGCGCTTCGTCTGGGCGCTGAGCAAATTTCTTGGCGCCAAATGTGAAGTCAAGGCCGTCATCATGCGACATGGTTTCGAGCATTATTTACATTTTGCAACTATATAAGCGAGCTGAGGGTGTCATTTGCGGGGGTTCATCTTGCGCCATGTTTTACCATGTTGCCCCATCCGTAGACATCAAATGTTCAGCATTGATGTACGTAGACATTATGTCGGCGAGACTTTTGTTGAGACGTTCGGCCAAGCCATTCGTGTATGGATGTAGGCCGTTGATCTGCGATTGGTAGCGCTGTTGAATATTTCGTGTGCCGCCTCCGCTATTGCAGTCTTCACGGCACGACATCTGGGCCATCCCACTGACTCTGGGGAAAGAATGTATCCGGATTGGAATCGCCCATTCGTCCCTGCGGAGTACGGCTGCGTGGGCCTCTGTTGTGTGGTTGGTGGGTGGCGCGCGGGAGGGGCGCTCACTTCAAGGAGAAGAGAGACACTTAGCGTCTCTAGAGTAGTGCGGTGATACTTTGAGACGCTATCCGGCCAGAGCCTCTGTGAATGCAGTTTGGACAATTAAAATTCATATTGTTGTTCTAAAAGAGTTCTCCCTTAAGCCATTCATAAAAGAACAATTGCCTCCCAGCTGCATGATAGATTTCAGCAGCTTGGCAATGAAAACAATGCCTCGGCACTTTTCATTACTGTCGGAACACCGCGGGTTCGGATATTCCGCACGATGAACAATTTATGTTCTTCGATTGCTGTACCGCGCTTGAGGACTTTAGTTTCAGCATAACGCGTCAGATAACCTGTAGCGATGACCATCCACCTATTTCCCAAGGTGAACTTTCGAAAAGGACCTAACGGATTCTTGCCAACTTGCTCAAATGGATGTCTTGTCACTTGCACAGCATGCGCTGAATCGGCCGCTCTCATGAGCGGTGTTTTCCTTCGGTGGTTACTATGGCACGTTCTAACTTAGTGTCGTACTGCGACCACAAAGTTTGGCCTGTAATAACTCTTCTCTAACCTAACCAGACTATGCTCTATTGCAAAAGAGCGGCAAAAGTCCTTAGCACGTGCTTCCCGAAAATCAATGAGCGGTGCGAGATCCTGGTTTTCACGGCACTGCTGCGACAGTAAGCGCGTTGACAGTTGCTGTAAAGGGATTGTCTGGTTTTTCTTCTTCATGCGCAGAGATAGTGGTGCTTGCTCTCGATGCGAAAGTGCCGGCCGTAAAAAAAGCATCGAGATATTATCACCGCATATACAACAGAAGACATATTTAGTAGTATAATAATTGGATTCAGAACGGGACAAAGTCCGGCTTGCGAAGGTGGTGACTCCCTCAGCGCCATCCTTGCCACCGGACTAGAACAGCTTCGAGGCCCACGTTGCTAGCATCGGTGTAGACCAGGGCCTCGGCGCCAGCATTGAAGTCCGTAAGCACAGGTGTGATATGCAAGGGGTTCCATAGTTCGTCGAATACTTTTCCCTGTCCAGGTGAAGGTGACATCATCTTGGGTGAGATGCGTCATAGGGGGGGGGGGGGGGCAGTCTACGAAACACTGTCTATGAATCTGCCGTATTAGGTGCAAAGGCCTAAAAAAACGTCGAATTTACTTTTTGTCCGAGGAAGTAGTAAATGTGGTGACGCTGAGGTTCTAGTTCGATCGGGTTGTGCACCTCGATGGCTGACAATCAGGCTTAATACTGGAGCTCTTCATAGCAAAAGCGACGCTTTTAAGGTTTTAACATTAGGCCGGCGTATCCAATCACCCCTATCAAAGTGAAAAGACGTTAGAAGTGTTACTCGAAAGTCGGCGAAAGCAACTTCGTTCACGTAGACATGTTTGCGATTTAAGGCCAGATTAAACTACGTTCATTATTGACTGAAATGTCACTGGAGCGGAGCACAATGCGCAAGTTAGGATCCTAAATTCTTAAAGTCCATAGGGCGTGCAAGCGCTGTCTTCTCACGATCACTTTAATCGGCTTCAAACTGTTGAACCGCTCTTAAGGTCAAGCGATGAAAATTAGCGCGCCTGGCGCAGCCTGTCAAACTAGTCTTCAATATTTGACAGCCTGCAGACGTCTTTTCTGGCCTGATTAAGCTTATAGTAATCCACACAAAATAATCTTTCTTCTTAACGAGGATAGGTAAAGCCCACTGATGCCTCGACGGCTGTGTGACACCTTCATTCAACATCTCGTCTACCTGTTGAGCGACGACTTTGTGTTCCCATGATGACACACGGTAGGGGTTGTATGGGAATATTGTTATACGGATTGCGAGAAATTAACATTTTCCTGCCCCGGGCATGACGGGGCGAACCACCCTCTCTTTCTCTATTTATCGGAGAGCTCTCATCTTTACCTTCTGGATTCTTCCCCCGGAGTTGTAGCGAGAGATGTGGAGCGAGAGAACTCGCGCGGCGCACCGGGAGGCCCATCCTTCCCTCTCCCCAGTCATCTCTGAGGACAGCATCTGCAGAGACTACACCGCGACGCTGGAGCGCGTGGAGTCGGCTTCGAGACAAAGGAAGAACATTGGGCGTTTCCAATATTCAGTTTGGCTGGCTGTGCCTCGGAGTGTCGTTCTTAGTAGCAACGGCTATGGCCCGAGCTAGTGGAGTGCAGTTTTCCTCTGAAAGCAGAGCCCGAGCCCTGTAATAACCACCATAATATGGCGCACCAACGCGGGGTCCCACTGGCAGTCCAGTTGGGGAGGGTAGCTCACGGAGAATGGCGAAAATTCACGCAGTGAGTCGTCCGATAAGTCCGCTGGGAGATCCTGACCTGAATTCGAAGCCTAGCCAGATGACAGAGGCTTGGCCTCGCACCTCCGATATATGCCTCGAATGAAATTGCAGGTGTAGACTGCCGAACACCCCATTCTCAAGAAATATCCTGAGCTACTCGTCAAGGTACTGCCAGGTCCTGACTCTGCCCTCTACATCAACTAGTGAAGCCGACACTTTGTTCTAGCTCAAGGTAAATTGCCCATTTGTAACCTCCGACCGAACCGCATATGCAGTAACACCATTTTGCTTGTTGGCTCGACCGCGCGCAGTCTCTAGGTCGGAGAACGCGAGTCACAGTGCTTCCGAAGCGCACCGAGCGAAAGTTCTAAGTTCAGCGGCTCAGGAGAGTCGAGAGCGAAGTTGACTCGTAACAGTAGCGACTCCCCCTCGACATTACGGTTGGCAGTTACTAGGTGATGCTCACTGTTCGTCATAAGAGGGTCCCAAGTCTCAAGTCCCAAGACTGAAGAGAAAGAACCCCGCGACAAATCAGGACATATTACGCTGTGAAGCCACTTATAGTGTGGTTGGCGCTAACTCTAGTGTATCTAGTATTACTACGGGTGTCTTTCAGACTTCCTGCTGGTCTATGATTAGCTTTGATGTAATACGTACTAGGCAATCACTCCTCAGGTGTGTGCTACAATGTGTTGTGCCGGTGGGGTTATCACACAGTAGCCCACCGTCAACAGGGTTGTGCCAAGGAGTTGGTAACGCAGCGCTCGTCACCAGTTTCGTGAACCATGGCTGTCAGCTCCCTGGGCGGTAGCGATGAATCCGAGTCGGCGTTGGTGAGATGCAGAAAAAGCTTTATACACTATTTACAGGCATTTAAACAACGAGTTCGGCTCTGGGGCCGAAAGCTAACATAGCCGTACGCGACTGTTCTCGCGCAGCAATGGCCGGGGAGATTCCGCCGCGTCCGCACTGTCAGGGGCGAACTGCTCCCGATAGACGCTAGTGACGAACTCACACTCGGAGTCTCGAACGGAAGCACTTGAGACTCCGTCGCCGAGAACCGTTGACGCTCAAAATGGTCCAATCCGACGGCAGCACTCTCGCAGGGTCAATGGGAGAGCTTGCTGCATTCTCGCTTCAAATATGCGGCGGGGCGAGAAGGGGTTCACTGTCAGGTCCACGGCGCCGTGCTGTCTGGACGCTCAGCTCATGTTGAAACACGTCGCTTCTCTCCCTTTGGTATGGCTCGCCTCCAGTGCACTGGTGCTTTGCAGAGAAGTATCCAGAGTTTGTGAAGGAGGCGTTCGCCGAAGAAGTTTGGCGTCCGGCTGAATTTCTGGGCGGCTTTCGCCAGGCACAACAAATGCCGTCCTTCCGCGCAAAGGAGCGAGCGCCGAGTTTGGGATATAAAGTCGCTCCAGTGTGCATATGCGAGATAGCAGAACTACCGGAATGCGCAATCGCACGCCTTTGCTTTGCCAGCTCATGAACGGAAGGTGCCGGCATACGTATGTCGACGAATACATAAAGCGATTGCACGAGATTATAGCAAACGCCAATGGGAAGGCGAACCGCAGCAACGGTAAGAGCACAGCAAGCCATATGGCCAGATATGACTACGCGCACAGAGACATTGCCTCTCAAGGTGGAAGACACAGTGCTTCGACACAACGATGCACTCAGATACGTGACTGCTAGAACGCGGCAGGTCGCGCGCTCAGATGGGTGCACGGAGAGCCCTGTTACGGAAGCCTCCAGAGCATGGGCATCTCGTAACAGTAGCGACTCCCCTCGACGTCGCGGTTGGCAGTTAAAAGGTGATCAGGAGGGAGTAGGAATGCCCATTGTTTGTCATAAAAGGGTCCCAAATCCTACTGAAGAGAAAGAAGCCCGCATGAGACCAAATTGCTCTAAGAAGCCACTTTTAGCGTGGTTGGCGCTAACTCTTGTTCATCTAGTACTACTACGAGTGAGCTGCCGACTTCCTGCTGGTTTATGATTAGCTTTGCTGTAATACGTACTAGACAATCACGCCTCAGGTGTGTGCTGCAATGCAGGCGCCTGCTGCATGCAGGGTCGGAGCCTGCTGTCCTGAAGTACGAACTTCGGGGAGCCAGCGGGGGTTTGGGAGAGTCACGCACTGTATGCGTACATGCGGCCCATACCCTGGTGGCGGGCCTCTCTACTTCGCCCCCTCGTTTTCCCCCGTGGCAGAAGCGGCGGGAATTTCAGCCGGACAAGTCGCCTGTGTACCCTGTACGCCGGGACCGGCGTAGGGGCAGCGTTCCTCGTTTTGGCCGCAGCACCAACGGCATATCCTACGAACTCGAGTTTCGACAACTGTCCTCCGGCATGGACCCGCTGAGCGGCCAGCCGTGCAGCTTCGAAAGAGAAAACGGCGCCCAGATGGAAGTCGCGATAAAGGGATGGAGGGTGTTGCAATTCCACATTTCCCTCGCCCACACGACGCTGCACGAAACACGTCTTTCTCTCTCTTTCATGGGGAGCTCTCTTCTCTCCTCTCCTGGCCTCTTTATCTAGGAGCTGTGGCGGTAATGGCGGTAGTGAGAGAACTGGCGTAGCGAACCGGACAGGCCCTCATAACCGCTCACTCTCATCTCGACGGACGGCATCTTAATCTTGAGAGAGACGACGCCGCGAGGCTAGAGAGAGTGGATGCTGCTATGAGACCGAGGAAGGACATTTGACACTCCTAATAAACAGCTTGGCCCGCTGGCTTAGCCTCGGTGTGTCGTCACGGCTGTGGCATGAGCTACCGGCGTGGCTTTAGGCTCTGGGAGCAGAGCCCAAGCACCTTTAGAGAACCCGCACAGGATGTCGGTTATTATGAGATGCTTCGTGAGGGATTGACCATGCAGGCTGACGAGTCACACTAGAAACTAAGAGAGTGGCCCGACGCATCTGTCGTCTACTGGCAATAGAGCGGGGTTCCCATCAAAGACGAATTTGGGTGTTTGATGGCAGATGTTTGGTCTGAAGAGCAATGCACTCGTGGGCGACTACGACACCTTCAACGTATGCTACCGTGGTACCTTTATCAATGCGTTACCGTTCATTCCAGGGGATTGTTAGTACATCCGGTAGACCTATAGCCAGTTGGTCGTAACTGCGTGCAACGTAGCCTCTGTAATGTGATCAAGGCTGGGTGTTCTGTTCGGCGACACCAGCAGCCCAGTACTGGTCGTCACACCTGACCGTAACGTGCAGGTAAGCATGTCGGCATTGTTTCAATCGTGTCAATGATGGGTAAAGGTGCGTGGCGCCTTTTGGACACTAAGGTCGTCATTGCAGACATCAAAAACATGGCCATGTTTGTTGATAATGACTTGATATGTGGCCACACGGCGATAAAATAATGATGGCACCATGCTGGCGCAAAATGTTCTCGTGAGCATAAGGTCCTTGCGCCTGCGTGGCAGGAACACAAAAACGGCAAAAACGCTGAATTGGCAATAGGTACACAGGCAGAACATCATCCTCTCAGTGCCATAAGGTCGCTACAGAGCACAAATTTGTGACCCAAGACATTACGCTTTAACATTAGAAATGCGTTCCGCGAAATTCTTGCTATTAATCGAGAAATCTGCTCCAATATTTACTCAAACCATCTCTGGATGCTCGTCCATGATAACGGGAAGCTCGGCGCTAACAATTTTATCGTCATCAGGTGATTTCAGAGTTCCAGGTCAACACTACAATCGCATCGCAGTAAGAGAATAAGACTGAGTCATCACGGAGGGTCTTCCGGGCGTCTATTTCATTGATCAGCAACCTGCCCTTGCGGTCGCAACCTTCAGTTTCCCCGGCGTGAGCTTGACGACCGCTGTCTCGGCGCATTAGTAAAACTACGGCGCATTATTAAAGCTACGGTAGCTGGGTGACTAGTAGTGACCGGGAGAAGACGACTATGGACGGCCGGTCAAAGACATTGCGCGAGCAGCTAGGTATTCTTCGAAGTCAGGAGGGCGCTCAACGAACCGGGGACACTGGGAACTACGAGAAAAGCCCCGAAAGCCTAGTTCATGGTAGGGGCAACAGCGATACAGGTGGCCAGGTACTCCGAAGTGCTAACAGCACCTGCTGACGAGGAGGACGCCAGAGGTCTGCCTTCGGAGCCGGAGGCTGCTTGACAAGGCCCTGCTGGTATTTGCTCCTGTTATGAAGCTGGCTGTTAAAATGGCGGCGGCGGTGATTAGAACGGATGATGCAGCGCTAGAGGCACCGAGGGCCGACTGAGAGTTCCTTCATAGGTGACGGACCGCGGCTCCAAAAGCGACTCGGGAGCTGCAAACGTTTGTCCGATCTCTTCAAGTACGGCTTAAGTCACAGCGGTGGCAGTCGGTTTACCAGAGCAGAGGTGAAGTTTCATGAGCTCTTCGTGAGCAACCTTGGGGACCTTCACCCAGCGAATTATGCTCGGTGGAGTTGTACAAAGTGGCCACACTGCAGAAGGGCTGACCACACATACTGGTTGCGCCAGCACCATAGTTGCAGGGCTCACTCAATGAGGGTAGCTTCGCTGGTGAAGTCGAAAACGGTATGAGAATAACGGACCAAACCGCCAGAAAGGAGTTCTTTTATCCCGTGCATCAGGTGGCGCAACTTAGCGGATTCCATCATTTCGGGATCAGCCCGCCGACAGAAACGGCTCACGTCTTAAGCGAACATTGCCATGGTCTTGTTATGTTGTTGGACACAAGTTTCCAAGAGGCAGCATGCGCGATCGCGACGGTCGTAGCTGGCAACTGTATCTGACAGCTGCTAGCGAAAGGCATCTCAGGCTTAAAGTAAAACCTCGCCCTTCTCATACAATGTTCTACCGCCCTCTTCAAGCGCTAAGTAGACGTTACGAAGCTTCTGGGCAGGGCTGCACTGGTTGCATTGAGCGAATTGCTCAAATTGGTCGGTTCAGTGGTCGACATCTCCAGGAGCACCGCCATGGAAACTTGGGGCACGAGATGCTGCTGCAGGAGCAGCAAATTATGCTGACGTGCCTGGTCATTGCAGGAACCTCTAAGGGTCGGTCGTTCGACTGCGCTTCTCGTAAAAAAATTCCGAGGCCAGACCGAGAAAGTGGCTGCAGCAGTAATGGACAGGAGTAGACACGATCGGGAGCCGCTCGGGTCCCGATGAGCGGGTGCGACAGGTCCGAGGCATGGAGTTCAACGCCGCGCCTCTTGACACCTACAGCACTGGAGTACACACCACGAGAAACGAGATGATCGCGACGGAAATTCAGCTTCTTTACGTCGAGTCCCACAAGGGAACTTCAGCTTCCTCACATCGGCGCTCAAGACTGCTAGGATTAGACGCCCAGCGTGTGTTGTTGCAAACGTGGCAATGTATGAAAAAAAGAAAATAAATAAATATGATGTAATTAATAATTAGTAACTGTCACATAAAAGGACTTGCGCCATTCACTTTTGGATGGCGCATGTGCAACCATATTTGTGGATGTGAAATGCCTCCGATATCAGGTCATCTCATGATAATCGGCTATCAAAGAGTTTCGATCAAGAACGGCCGAGAGTTTTCGCAATAAGTGTAATTACTTATCTAATTTCAGTGTGGTTGTAGTTTACCTTTGCCATCTTGGCGTATCCATTCCTTGGTGGAAGTTCACAATTACCAAATTAGAATTTAGCATTTGAGAGCGAAATTCAACAAACTGCTGATAGATTTCATTTGGTATCCCTTCAGACAGGCTTTCCTCCCTGCTATTCTGTTACCCTTTCGACCAGTCCTTCTAGGTTTCTTTTTTTTTGTGGGGGCGGGGGGGTGGAAAAAGGAGCTTCACGGAGTGTTTTCTCTCGTCATTTCGAGATTATGCGATATGTTGTGAAAAACGCTGTTTACTTAATGTTCCTATTGAGGGGTTAGTCAGAATATTTTCGACCAATCTTCCAGTCACTTAATGTGACTTCGAACCCCTATACGTGGCTTAAGACGAAACAAGGTCTAAGCAAAACCAATAAATACGCATTCTTTCTCGTGTCTTTTTAAGGTATAGCAGATAAATTAGGTTTGAATAGGGAACCTACGCCATTTCATATTGAGGTTCCAAATGCACTTAATCTGAACAGTTTATATTTTTCCATTTGCAGGAAAGCCTATTTGTGCTTTGTGAGGACTTGCAGACGCTGGGAATGACAACGAGAGCCTGTGCTTTGAAACAATGAAAACGATGTGCATGGAACCATTCACTGATGCATTCAATGAGATAGATGAATGCACTAAAAAAGCAACCGGAGGCACCTACAAGAAAATAACAAAACGTGTGGTAGGTTTAACACAGTCGCTTTCAGAATTACAACTTGCAATGCATATTGTTACGGAGCACAGTATGGAGACGAAGACGACGTGCTGATGTAAAGCAGGGAAGAAGACGACGCTCAGGCCTAGCTGACTTCGTTCTGTGGTGTGCGGTGTGTCGTGTACGTCTAACAGTGAACTAGCGTTTACCACAGTGTACTTTTCCTTAACATTTGGCGGAGGATTGCTGGAAGTACGTAAGTCGCCAAACCTGGATCTCCGTAGTGGCCGCCAGATTGGTACTATCACTATGCCATCCGACGCGACACCTTCAGCGGCACCATCAGCTCCCACCGTCGTCATGACGCAGCCTCCGCGATCCAGGTACCTTTTGCGGCACGACCACGTCGACGTAGAAGACTGGCTCACCATGTACGAGCGGGTCAGCAAGCACAACCGTTGGGACGCGACCCTCATGCTCGCCAACGTAATCTTCTATCTGGCAGGTACGGCGCGCGTCTGGTTCGAGACGCATGAAGACGATATCACATCGTGGGAGATGTGCAACGAGAAGCTTCGAGACCTATTCGGCAAGCCGATCGGACGCAAGCTTGGCGCACAAAATACCTCGCATCCCGTGCCCAGTCTTCGACGGAATCGTACTTGTCTTATATTCAAGACATTCTAGCCCTATGCCGAAAGGTGGACAGCGCCATGTCCGAAATAGACAATGTCGGCCACATATTAAAGGGAAGTGCAGACGATGCTTATAATCTACTGCTTTGCGAAGATTGCCCGACGGTCGACTCAGTTATCCAAATTTGCCGCCAGTTTGAACAAGCAAAACACCGCCGTATTACTCACCGAATCGAACGCTTGCCAAACACAGCTGCTACGTCCTCGTGCGAAGATAGTCCAACCTTACAGCAGCCATCTCATCCTTCGAACTTGACGAGGATTGCTCGTCGAGCGATAGAAGCTATGACATCCGTTCCGTTCGCTCCTCAGCCAGCGGATGCTACTATAGCCCTAATCCAATCTGTCGTTCGCCAGGAGTTCGTAAATGTGGGCCTCAACGCGAATGTGGGCTCCAACTCCGGCCAACCTTCCGCACAGCCCTCGCTCCATCCTAACGTTCCAGTCGTAGCTGCTGCGGCTCCTACTACGCCCTTTCAGACGCGGTACCGCTACCGCTACCGCAACCCGGACGAATGGCGAACCTCGGATGACCAACCCATCTGCTTCAACTGCTCACGTGTCGGCCACATTTCTCGCCATTGCCGCAGGCGTTGGGTTCCGCCACCTCGACCTCGCTACTATTCTGATCGCAGCGCCGACTATGTTCCACACCCAACATATGTAAGTGGTACGCGCACTCGTGACTTTAACTCGCCAGCCCCGCGCATGCCTAGCCGCTCACCGTCTCCTCAGACCCGGCGGTCCCGCTCGCCGCAATCTCGCCGTTCCTCATCTCCCCACTTCTCCTGCTCTCATCCGGAAAACTAACCAATGCAGCTCCCGGAGGTGACGCCGCATTGACGACCCGGCCCGAAAACCCTCTGCTGACCCTCGCTCATCGCCGCAACCTTCTAGACATCTATGTGAATGGTGCCCCTGTTACTGCCCTCATTGACACTGGTGCCCAAATTTCAGTCCTCAGCTCATCCTTTCGCCGTCGTCTCACAAAGCTTGTCACACCCGCCGCTTCATCCGCCGTTCGTGTTGCCGATGGAAACGTCGCTGCCGTCGTGGGAGTGTACACTGCGCGCGTGAGTATTTCCGGTCGCACTACACCTGTCCTCTTCACTGTTATCGAGCGCTGCCATCACGACGTGACCCTCGTTATCGACTTTTTAACGACCCATTCTGCCCTGGTCTTGGTCTTCTTCGCTTAGACCTGCCCTACTGCTCCGAAAACACCGATGTCAAGCTCCGCCTCCGATCCGCCGAATTTGTTCGTCTACCACCCGAAGCTGCTATTTATGTCCCGCTGGCCCCGATCCCTGCAGTTCCTGACGGCACATACGTCGCTTGCCCAAATACCGATGTTGTTCTCCGTCACAATGTCATACTCCCTCATACCGTCGTGACTGTCACAGCTAACCGCGCTTCTCTTCCCGTACTGAGCTTCAGCCGTTCGACTCAAGTTTTACCCCATGGTATCGCACTCGCTCATCTGTTTCCATTGGCGGACTGCGAAGTTGCTGCTCTAACCCTCAGCATCTGTCGGAGCAGCATATATCAGCTTCTTCTCATTCGAACCTCTTTTCATGCATGATAGCCGCGGATCTGCCAGATGACCAAGCCAGAGCTCTCTCAGACCTTTTGCTGTCGTACACTGATATATTTGATTTCGGGGACCGACCATTGGGCCAAACATCCGTTGTGACCCATCGAATCAATACGGGTGACGCCAACCCCATCCACAGACGGCCTTGTAGTGTTTCCCTTACTGAGCGGCATGTTATACAGAAAGAAGTGGACAAGATGCTGGCGCAAAATATTATTGAGCCTTCCTGCAGTCCCCGGGCGTCTCCTGTCGTATTGGTCAAAAAGAAAGACCAAAGTTGGAGATTTTGTGTCGACTATCACCACCTTAATAAAAATAACAAAGAAGGATGTTTACCCTCTTCCGCGAATTGATGACTTGCTTGACTGCTCGCATGGTGCCAGCTATTTTTCTTCAATCGATATGCGTTCAGGCTACTGGCAAATTGCTGTCGACGAACGGGATCTCGAGAAAATCGCATTTGTCACCCCCGACGGACTCTATCAATTCAAGGTGATGCCATTTGGACTCTGTAACGCTCCTGTGACATTCGAGCGCATGATGGACTCACTGCTCTGTGGCTTCAAATGGACAGCATGTGTATGCTACTTGGATGACGTCGTCGTTTTCTCGTTCACGTTCGCAACCCACCTTGATCGACTTTCTACGGTCCTGGACGTTTTCCGCCGCGCCGGTCTTCAATTGAACGCCAAAAAATGCAGCTTCGGCCGGCGCCAAATCAAAGTCCTGGGTCATTTGGTTGACGCAAATGGTATGCAGCCCGACCCTGACAAAGTTCGAGCCGTGCGCGACTTCCCTACTCCACGTAGCTC
Organism: Amblyomma maculatum; assembly: GCA_023969395.1. Lineage (NCBI taxonomy): Eukaryota > Metazoa > Arthropoda > Arachnida > Ixodida > Ixodidae > Amblyomma > Amblyomma maculatum. The sequence continues at coordinate 109,199 of JAJIZL010057578.1, forward strand.
AAGTAACGTGCAAAGCTTCCTTGGCCTTTGTTCCTACTTCCGCTGCTTCATTCGGAACTTCGCAGACATCGCTCGTCCGCTTACCTCTCTTCTGCAAAAAAACGTACCTTTCACATGGGGTTGTGACCAAGCCTAAGCCTTTACGGCGCTTATATCCGCCCTCACCACCCCACCTGTTCAGGCGTACTTCGATCCTTCTGCACCTACCGAACTGCGCACCGACGCTAGCGGACATGGTATTGGTGCTATCCTTGCCCAGTCCCAGCATGGTTCTTCCCGCGTCATTACTTATGCTAGCCGCCTTCTTTCGACCTCTGAGTGCAACTATTCAATTACAGAGCGAGAATGCCTTGCACCTGTTTGGGCGCTGACCAAATTCCGCCCTTATTTGTTTGGGCGGTCCTTCTGTGTAGTGACTGATCATCGTGCTTTGTGTTGGCTGTCCTCACTTAAGGGCCCTACTGGCCGTTTAGGTCGTTGGGCCTTACGAATACAAGAGCATGAATTTACTGTGGTGTACAAGTCCGGCTACTTACACCAAGACGCTGACTGCCTGTCCCGCCATCCCGTAGATCCTCCCAAGGGTCGCGCCAGTCCCAAAAAATATGGACCCCGCACTCCACACTGGTCGTAGGACCGCTAGAGTCAAGGCACTCCTGCGCCAGTACAGAGGTGTCCAAACCGTTTTATATGTCGACGCGGCGAGATATCCATAGGGCACAGACGCTATGGCACTAGCTGTTACGGACGCCAACGGCTCAATTAAGATTACGGGCTCTGTTCGTGGTAAGAACTCGAGCACGACGGCTGAGGAGACTGCCATAGCGGTAGCACTCGCCTTCATACACCACATAGGCACATGTTACAAACATCCCACCAGTACGACATACACAATAATCACAGATTGACAAGCTGCGTGTCGCGCCTTCGCTAAGAATACATTATCTTTCGAGGCTTCACGCGTGATCTCGCCTATAAACTATGATACCTTTCCCATAGTTAAAATTCTTTGGACTCCTGGTCACTCCTCCCTTCCTGGCAACGAGAGTGCGCCCGCGCTCGCCCGAGCAGCAACCTTCCCGGCGCTGTCGACGGAAGCGGAGGGGGAAGTAGACACAGAGGACGCCAGCACAGTTCTACAGTCTTACACCCACATTACACTATATTACCGTACACAAAGAAGAACTCTGCCACGCCCACACCCAACACTCACCAAGGACGAAGCTGTGGCATGGCGACAACTGCAGACTCGCACGTATACAAATTTGTACCAAAAACATTAGTTCTTCCCCACCCGCTACCCAGATAAATGCCCCACCTGCCAACAGCACAGACCTACACTATATCATTCTGTTTGGGCCTGCCCAAAGCCACCTGGCGGCATTCCACCTGTACCTTGGGAAGATGCCTTGTCCCGCACGGAGCTGACCGAACAACGCCGGCCAATCGAGCGGGCCGAGAGGATTGCCGTGGCCCATGGGCTTATGGACTGATTTGTATTTATTCTTTCTGAGACTGTTTTATTCGCAACAACCCGCAAGACCAGCGACAGATGTTCTGGCGAGCCTGCAGGATTGAGGCGGCACATGGAGCCCTGGACTGAGGGCTCCACTCAGGAAGAAAAGGAAGTTTATATAATAAATGTTTTTCCTCCTCCTCCTCCTCCTCCTCCTCCTGATTTCTCCCATCATACTGCTAACAACTACGTTTTGTCCATCTCGAACTTTATCAATATGGGCTCCGAACAACGTCGTGATCCTACCCTGCAACCAATTATTGACGAGCTGCGCAACATCCCCGATCCTTCCGCCAGCATGTTTGTACTCCATAACGAGACATTATACAGAAGCAACATGCGTCCAGATGGCGCGGACCTTTGACTGGTCGTTCCAGCTCATCTGCGCTCTAGTGTCCTCGCCCAACTTCACGACGTTCCTACAGCAGGACACTTGGGAGTATCACGCACGTATGACAGTGTGCCACGCAGATTTTTCTAGCCTGGTCTCTACCGCTCTGTCCGTCGCTACGTCGCCGCTTGTGAGCTGTGTGAGCGCCGTAAGACGCCCTCGCTTCAACCTAGTGGGCCCCTGCAACCAATTCTAGTGCCGACTGAGCCGTTTTCTCGTGTGGGCCTCGATCTTCTTGGGCCTTTTCCGACATCGACTTTTGGAAATAAATGGATTGCTGCGGCGACTTATTATACCACCCGATATACTGTAACCAGGGCTATCCCCACCAGCTGCACCTCCGACGTTGCCGACTTTCTTCTGCATGATGTCCTCTTGATTCATGGCGCTCCACGTCAAATGCTCGCAGATCGTGGCCGCTGTTTCCTTTCTCAAATGGTTCATGACCTTCTCCGCTCATGCGCTACCACGACCTACCATCCGCAAACGAACGGTCTTACTGAGCGCCTCAATCGCACACTGACCGACATGCTGTCTATGTATGTGTCCGATCACCATCGTGACTGGGGCGTCTCCTTACCTTTCGTCACGTTCGCCTATAACTCCTCCCGCTATGATACCGCCGGATACTCTCCATTTTATCTACTCTTCGGCCGTGACCCTTTACTCCCATGCGACACCTTTTTGCCTCTTGACAACTCTTCCTGCAGCTACGCTTCGGATGCCATCGCCCGCGCTGATGCCGCCCGCCACATTGCTCGAGAGCGTCTTGGAGCATCTCAGCGCTATCAAAAACGTCGTTATGACCTTCATCACTGAGACGTCCACTATCCTCCTGGTTCCCTCATACTCCTTTGGCACCCGGCTCACCATGTAGGTATGTGTGAGAAACTTTTGCCTCGTTACGTGGGCCCTTACTCCGCCTTGCGGCAAGTCACCGATGTGACCTATGAGACCGCCCCTTCACAGCCCAAGAATCCTTCCACAGCCGCTCATCCAGAACTCGTGCATGTCGCCCGTCTAAAACCATATCATTCGAGTTCTCCTGTGTAGGACGCACCGGGACGGTGCTTCTTCGGCGCGGGGAGTACTGTTACGGAGCACAGTATGGAGACGACGACGACGTGCTGATGTGAAGTAGGGAAGAAGACGACGCTCACGCCTAGCTGACTTCGTTCTGTGGTGTGCGGTGTGTCGTGTGCATCTAACAGTGAACTAGCGTTTACCACTGTGTACTTTTCCTTAACCAGATTTTCAAATAAATTTTGCTGGACAAATTCATTTATGTCTGACAACACTCTGAACCCAATGTCGGAAGTATGCTTTAACTAGTGACCAGCATGAGGAACCTACAAGACCAGAATAATATATTCTGTGATGTGGGACTGTTTTTCATTTCTTGAAACTTTACAGTCGAGTTCATTTTTCGGAATACATTCATCAGTAACCTAAATTAGGGGACATGATGGAAATTAAAAATATTTCAAGCATGGTGGTGGAAGTTTCAACTCTTTCAACTGTACATACCAATCGTCTTCATTTTTTAAATCTGTTCAGAAGAATAGCAGGTGGGTGCCTGGATTTCTATTCCCCCATTCTCGGTAATACGCTCCTGGTCGGAACGCTTCCTGCGGACTGGACGCTTTAAATATGCGATAAGAGGTTTGGGTGTTCTAGGGAACTGGCGGAAATCCTAGATCCTCTCCTTTGAATCTCGACGAAGGTATAATGATCAAGAGAGGATTAGACCCCTATGAAAGTATATACAAAATGCTCACTGTGGGTGGCGTTTCTTGTAACTCTTCGGCACCGCATTGGCCTCCCAATTCAGGCTCACATGAAAGGCACAAAGCGAAAACGCTGTAAAAAAGAACCTCACCTTTTTACCGCCATTGCAAGCTCAAACGGGTCAAAGGTGATTCGCGTGGACTTACGTTCCCTGTTCCAGACGTCATTGTCTGGGCTCAAGTGTGTAATAGGGACGACCGACTAACTTATTCTCTAAGAAAATCCAGCAATCTAGTCATGTGGCAATTTTACACAAATTACAAACTCTTTGTCGAGTATATCGTTGTCCATAATGGTGCCAACGCAAAAGCGGCCAAAGGTGTATCTTCTAGAGCGAGGCTTATGCAGAACATTTTTAGCTACATTCAACGCAAATCTTTGCAGCATAACAGCTTTCATTTGCATACAAATAAACCTACGTTTCGTATGAACAAAACCTGTCACATTTTTCACGTATGTTGAAAAAGAACCCAAGATATGGGAGACATTATTGTGCGGGGACTGCAAGCCACTGCGCCAGCACTATTCCATTTTTCTTATGGCTCGCAGCAGTCAATAGCGCACGATATCGTTATGCCGCGCATAAAATACAGGGAAACTTCGACGTCGGGCCTACCATCAACGCACAAGGGAAGCACGAGGAATCTCCGAGCTACGCTGTAGACCAGCAACGCAGTGATGCCCGATGGTAAAACCTGTTTTGAACAAATCTGGGTTTGAAGAGAAACTATGTGCCTCACATTGAACAAGAACTCTCCCGCCGCTATTGCGCCCCTACAAATTTATTAGTTTTTCATTGTAGGCAGACCATGAAGAAGTCCCATAAGGCATTTAAGTATCCCAATGAGGAGACCCGATTTAGGAAACAGCGCATATTCCCAACGGTAATACATATTCGTACATAATGAACACATTGCCCTAGACGATAAATGTTTAGAAATATATTTGTAACATATATCATAATTATGGCCTTTCAGCAAGTCCTAAAAACGGTCTTGAAACAAGAAGAGGAACTTAAAAACCTGCGGAATGACCACGCTCGCATGATCGACTAACATGCTCAAACAACGAAGAAAATAATGAGGACGCGAATTGAAATGATTATATTCGGAAAATAAAAGAATGAAAAACAGTGACGAGGAAAACAAAAGCATTCGGCCTATGATTATGTCTCTTTCGGTATTTGAATAAGCTCAGGACCGGTCTATTATACGACATGTCATCTTGGTACCACATCTGCAACGAGAAGTCCTGCCATAATATCACACACTATTTAGCTTAGCTAAATTGTTGAAACATCGTCATTATTGCATTCAAACAACAATAAATTGGGAATGGCTATTTCATACACTGCTTACGAAACCCATACACAGGGCCGTACCACAATCCTAAATTCAGCCAGATAACTTCTTTTTGATCAGAACTGAACTCCGTACCGATCTGAATTCTCCCCCCCCCCCCCCCCCATATCACGGGAATATAATACTGCAATCAGTGCCACTACTTTCCGCCCCAAGGGCAAAAAAGTGGGAGGTTTCGCTTTATACCTGAGTTGGCGTGGTCATTTCGCATGGTACGCTTTCGTGTCGCATGCTACACTGCCTTTAAATATTTTTTTTAAGCTCGAGCATAATGAAGCCAGATTCTGCTGCAAAAGGCGGATTCCAAAGCAGCTTTAAACATCTGCGTCATTCCCCGCAAGGCATGCATGGGTGAACTGTAATATCTCTCTATGTCTGCTGTGATAATATTTTCTGCCAACTCTGTAAAACTGTATAATTTGTTTAGTGCTGAGCGCACAGCAAGTGTTCCTGTCAAGTAGACTACATGAGCAGCTGGCTCTGGTCAGCGAGGCATTTCTGTTATAAAGTTATTGCTTCTTAGAACTGGAAAAATATTCGCTATACTTGTTCGCATTCCTTCATGCACGCTCATAAATTTCCTGCACGGGTATTTTTGCAACTGCGCGCGTACCTTCCTACTGTGATAGATATAAATAAAGGCTTTAGCCCAAGTAGAAATAGATAGCGGATAACTGCAGAGAACTTTGCTATGAATGCCAGTCTGCTTCTTATATTGATCTCGGGATTTACGACAGTTAGTAGCATGTATGATAACATTCACTATGACCAAAGAAGGAAGGCGCAGATTACAAGGGTAAAAAATTCTGCCTTTCAACTGTGAACATTTATTAAATATATAGCAATCTAATTTTTTCACACCATTGCGCAATACATGCGAAGGCGCGGTACATTAGCGAGCTAATCAAACAGCTAAATTAAAGTTGCCTGCGCCAGAACCATACAAATTTACCGCCGATAAAGAATTAGGACAGTGTCTTCTCCATGCATTTCACCGGTGTCATTAATTATGCAAGTTAGCTAGAAATGTCCTTCAGTATAGGAAGCAAAATATTTTAGGATGTATCACAATTAACTATTAAGAGAGAATTTTGCGGAGGGCGAATTATTAAGCTAGATTTGGTCACAGAAAATATATTTGAATTAAATAAAGTTTGCAGAACTCGAAAGCTGACGATTATTAGCATTTTGATAAAGCTCAGACTGCCTATGATCCTCACATTGAGCCCTTGGGAAACATGGGTAGTGTATTGAAGGCTCAAGGTTTATTTTGTAGGTTTAACTAATGGTAATGCCACATACTAAGGTTGTGGCTTAGTATGTGACATTACCATTAAACCCAGTGTTTCGATCAGGTACCGGAGATAGTCTGTGAAAAATTCTGCAGTGACACGGGCGCCGAAAAGCAACAAAAATACAATTCAAAGCTCTCTCATGCTCTCCTTCGGGAAGCCAGCTTTCCCGTTCCCTGCGCTGGCCCGTCGAGCCGCAGCTATGACGTATTTGTCGAGAACGACGTCCATTGGTCCGTCTCGCTGTCTGAGGGTGAAGGATGGGTGTCTACCGCTCGCTGCGCGCTTTTACCTCGCCACGGCCAGACTTAATCCAGCGGCGCGCGCTCCCTCGCCCATTTTTTTTTTCGCGCACGCGGAGTGCCACGCTCCACTTCCCGCAAAACGAGAAGGAGGCAGGGGAATTTGTCTTGCGGAGGCTAGACGACCTCAGGCAGGAGAGTGAAAAACCTTTGCGAGGGAGCGGAAGCATGATACAATTGGGTCATTGCGGTGGCTATAACTGCGTCATCAGTTACTCTTTTCAAAAACATTTTGCGGCCTTGCGTTCTGGGGCCGAAGTCTTACAGTAAGCGGGGAAGAAAATATTTTCGACCGCAGGGTGGTCAGTGGGCCTTTAAAAATGTTTTCAAAACCAATTCTCTAGTCATATGGTAGAGATCATGTAGAAATAAAAAAACTGTTCCTCGCAGACAAGAGCACAATGGTTGTCCGCGGTGGCGTACTTCTATACCAAGCCATCCTAAAACGGCTGGGTTATTCTGTAGTCGCAGCGTGTCGTTTAACACTATACCACAAATCTCTAAACAATAAGACCAGCAATCTTTTTTTTTTAAAAAACATTCTAGGAATTAACCTTCTTCGATATACATCCAAGTGTTGACAGTAGTCACTACTCTGTCCACCTGGTAAAGATTCTTCCTGAAAGCGGACTCACAATCATAAAGTTTCGTTGAAAGGAGACATCGCCAGCCATTACACGATGTTGTGATCGGGACGACTCCCATGGCTTTCAACAAGGCGCTCGACGCCGCCACGACGGAAAGGAGCGACCGCGCAGCGGCCCGCGATGCGCACGGACAAGACGCCGCGGCGAGGAAAAGAGGGAGCAAGAAGAACTATGCTTCCGGTGGCCGAGCAGGGATGACCGCCCGTTGGGCTGCGCGTTCTACGCGGTCCCTTTGAAGCCTTCGGCGAGGCCGCTCTGTTTCCTGTGAACTGCAGTGTGCCTGTGTCGGCGTTACGGTGGCGGTTCGCCGAAAGAGAAACGGCGATTATGTCAGACCTTTGGAAGCAGCCGTGCCTATGTGTTTTGTACTTTTTTGTTATTATATTTCACACACTCTGTCTCTAAACGGGCTACGTGCCCTAATTATTGTATCGATGGTTAAGGCAGTCTCTCTCCAGAAATACACGGAGGTGGTCGAGCATTGAGTCTCTTCCTCGAGGCCCTGGGCAGCGAACGGAAGGCCCAGCTCCTTGCAGCTTCGATCCCGAACCACCGCTCGGAAACAACAACGAAAAGGACAAAACCACTGAGAATTCTATGCAGACTGTTGTAAAAGAGCTTTCTATATTCGTAGCGGTCTATTAGAAGAGTACTCAGGAAAAACATATAGGTGATATCAGTGTGTTTCAATGTTTACTGCCAAACACCATCTCATCTTTTTGGGTTCTAAACAGCAAACGGGAACTATGAAGAGCAGTATACTCTGAAGCAACTCACTGTAATCAGAGCACTGAAATACCCAAGCTGAACACAACAGTTGTAGGCACCAGGGCCCCGAGCGACCAACCGTGGTCTTCACAAAGCAGAGACTTTAATTGCTTAGCATTGCCGTCAGTTATTGCTTTTTTGCTTCTTTCCAGGATATAGTTGTTGTTTTGCTCCTCTCCCAAGCACGGATGATTTCGAAGGTCAAGACATTAGAACAAAACATTTCGTTGCTTGTAATTTTCTTCTTGTATTTCGCGTTAAGGTCAGTGTGGGTAAACGTAAGCTAGACTACGTTTTTCTGTGTACTTTATGAGAGCCGCGAAAGTGCAACTGCAATAAGTGTGAAATTATCAACACGTGTTAGATTTAGCTGTCATAGAGGTCAGAACATCAACTAGTTTACAAATCCGCTTTTGGTTTTCAAACACGGGCACGATACATTTCATTTTACGCGCCATAGATCCACAATGCCACGCTTATAAAGGTTTTGTCATACGCAACTTAAAAGAGTGCAGTGACAAGATAAAAAGCATATACATGAAGGCCAGCGAAGATTCGGACATATTAGGTTTATTTTCAATACAGCTAACGCGGAGTTCTTCGGCAGACCTGTGCACAATGTTTTAGAACTATCAGGTGATCGATCGTTAAATTCAGTAGCCCATATTGTTGCGAACCATTCATATCGCTATTTGTTTTTTGTTTTTTTAACAGCCGCCGGAGTGCAGCCTCATCACAGGCATTGTAGCGCACGGATCGATTATGCACTCTCTGTTTGTTTATGCTCGTTGTCGCGAGACTCGGTTTTGGTATATTCTTCCTTGAAGAAGATGCTGCCACATGTAACACATACCAGCCATCCGCGGGAGCTTCTACAAAGTTTCAGTATTTGTTAGCCACCGTTCACAGTTTTATCTATATTTTTCTTCGCCGCCTTTAAATTGAACGCTGACCTCTGAAACTGGCATTTGTAGATCGACGACCAACGAAAACGCTTGCACCTATCGCCGCCGGCGGTTACCGAGTTCTTTTGCGGGAGAAAATAAGCCCAATAACGGGTTTATTTCAGTGAATATCCAGTCTCCTCATTTGTCGCCAATTTCCGTGTCGCCAATACGCGACATCTGTTGGATGTGCTGAATACGACACCATGACGTTCCCCCGAAGCTGGCACAGATCAAACAGAAACCGCCTTTGGCTTTCGTCCTGCCACGTAAGCTCCTCTTCTTCCAAAGATGACCGGATGAGGATGTGGAAGACACACTCGACCTCTTTGAACCGAGTGGTTGTCTCATGCTTGGGATGAAGAAACAAAGCTAGGGCAAGTCTAATTTGCTCATCAAGATTGTGCCCAGAAATGGTTGGAAAATCGTGAGATTTTTTAAAGGATTGAGAGACATATAAGAGAGATTTTTTGACGTCTTATGGAAATGCGAAAGAAAAAGCCCAGGCCCACCTTCAATCCCGAAATCAACCCCCGAATGGGGCAGTCCGGTCTTATGTTGAAGAGATGAAACGTCTATTTCACCACGCCGATCACACCATGACCGAGGAAAACACGATGAACTTTATGGTGTGCGGTGTAAAACAAGCCTTTGTCGGTCTCCTATGCAAGTCACCGACAACAATGGCGGGATTTACCGAAGAGGCAGCGAGAGTTGAGAAAGAATTAAACGTCCGAACCCGCGAGTGCTCATTGACGTTGCATGCTTTCCCCACAGCCACTGTGACGCATCACCGACATGCGGAGTAAACCTACGGGAACTTCAATCAATCAATCAATCAATCGATCGATCGATCAATCAATCAATCAATCAATCAATCAATCAATCAATCTATTTTGCTTTTCCAGAGAACAAGCTGGATGGTCTCCTGGGCTAAAAGTTCCTCAAGAAGCTTGACTGAGGCTCAAGAGACCACTACGTGGCAGTAAGACACAGCAGCAGGATATAGCACCACCAATCGTTATATAGTTGGTTGATAAACAGTCGAGAACATGATATTTACATTGGACATTAAAAAGGACGACAAAAATCAAACAGTTTACTAATTACATCCTGAAACTGTAGACAAGAATCAGTTCAAAACACGAAATTCACATCCGGGATGACAAAATAAAAAGAAAGTAGTGAAACAAATTAAGTAGCTTAAACTTAGACACGAGCTGTTTGATCTAAAATAAAAAAAAATAAAAACAGCAAACAGGATTTTTTTGCTTAAAAAAAAGAAACAGCAAACAGGAATTTTATTGCTCTAAAAACAAAGACCTGAGCTCTTTTCGATTGGGGATTACTATGTGCAGAAATTTGTTCAGTATTGCAGGTAGACTGTGAGCCAAAGATTGGAGCTTGTAAAATGTACGGAATCGCGGAATTTCCCATACATCCATATTTCTGGTGAGTGTATTAGTATTTCGGCGTTGTAAGCTTGCCATTGATGCCATGTAGTTTGTAATAGTAGGAGAGGAAAAATAGTATGTTTTAGAAATCGGAATTCATAAATGCGTTCTACAGTTACAATTTCATATAACCGAAACGCATTTCTTGTACTGAAAATATATTCCATATTGCCAATGTGGCAAATTATTCGTTTTTGTATCATGAAAAGCCTGTTTAAATTACCTTTTGTAGTTGTACACCAAACTAAGGTGC